>JALJEV010001412.1:0-302500 GCA_026586105.1 Hylodesmum podocarpum | reverse complement strand
TTCATTAGTTCTGAATATAATTGCAAAACACTTTTTTGCATAGAGGATTATCATTTTTTATATCTTGTAAAACCACTTTTGGGGTATTATAGTCTGAGCAGACTAAGTGTTGAAAGAATACTTGTTTAGCCTGAGGAGGCTAAGTGTTGAAAGAATACCTGTTTAACCTGAGGAAGCCGAGGTCCAAAGAATACTGATAACTCGCAAAAGTGAGTTATTTCTATGCTCCTTTATAATATAAATTTCCCTTTTCACACACTTAATCCATCTAAAATAACTCCAAATTGGTCCTAATTCACAATAATTCGCATTAGAGCTTGTTGATGGTGTGTTAAGTGTTTCAGGCAGAAAAGTAGCTAAAAACATGTGAAATTGTGCTCAAGAAAGCATCTTTCGCGCGTTGGATCACAACTCGCGCGACTTGGAGCTCCAGTAAAGAAGAAAAGTTCTCTGGAACCTCATCTCACACTCATATCTTCTTATCTCGCGCGAAGACATCTTCCTTGAAGAAGAAGTTAACTCTCTGCCACCTCATCTTGCACTTATCTCACGCTTAACTCCTTCATCTCGCACGAAGAGACTTGGAGTATAACACAAGGTTCCTCTCTGGAACATGAACTCGCACGAGCTATCTATTGCCTCGCGCGAGGTAGACTTACACCAGGCCCAAGTCCAATTCAAGAAGCAGAATTTCATTCATTCAGTCCTGAGATAATTTCTAAAACCTAGTTCTTAGAATCCCGACGGCTAAACCTAGACGGCGGCTGTTCTTCGGCTGAGATACTCTTCCAGTTCATAGACGACAACGGAATTCAACCACGAGGAAGGAGACTCTAGACTTCACTATGTATTCTCTTTCCTGTATCTGTGTTGTTTCTTTTACCACTATGAAGTAACTCCCTCTTTGATTGGGAGAACGATGTAGCCCTAAATATTCCCTTTATATGATTCTTGATGTTATTCAGTATATGTTTAGGTGTTTTATTTTTCGTTCTTAATGCTATTTATTAAACAGAAAAGTTGATAAATTGATAAGGTAATCTAGGGGTACTTCAACAAAGTAGATTTCTAGAGAAAACAGGAGAATGAGATCATTATTATTCTAAGATCCTAGAGTTGGGAATAGGTAGTAATGCAGACTGCACTTGGATTCATGGAACAAAAATCCCTAAGTAATTTGGTATTAATTTAAGAGGTTGAATTAATCCATGTAGACATAGGAAGTGTGAGCGGTTCTAAAAGGAGCGATTACTGGAGAGGAAATCCAATTCGACCATGATTATATGTGAATAACTTAAGGGAATATTATAAAGGGGGAATTAGTGGTAAAATCGAGATCCCAATCACTTTCTTTCTTGCATTCAACTTAATATAAATTTGTGTTATGCTCTTTACTTAAATCAATCTCTAAACAAATCACTTTCATGCTTCTCCCCCTCTTGGGAAATTAATAAAGTAAATTGAATAAATATACAAGTTTTCTAGTTTGATTGTCCTTGTGGGATCGACAACCCTCGTTTATAAATACTTATTACTTGATGATCGTGGTATACTTGTCATAGCAAAGGTATGTGTTTGGTGTAATTATCACGCACATATTTTACGTATCAAATACCCTGTTTTAGTCTAAGGAGACTAAGCGTTGAAAGAATACCTTGTTTAGTCTGAGGAGACTGTGCCCAAAGAATACATTGTTTAGCATGAAAAGGTTGGGTCCAAAGAACATTTGTAATTAGTTAGAGGTGGCTGGGTTCAAATAATGTTTATTAGTAGAAATTAGCAAGTTGCTATGTATAGTCTTCATAGACGAACCAGTATAAAAATACTATTGTCTTATCTGCTTGTTTATTAAATAACTAAGGACAAATAATTTAACTAAGATTTCATTAAAATCAATCTTTATAACGGAAGAAAACTTGTGTCTGTCCGGGATGATGAACTGCCAAATGGTGCTCATCATTGAAGGTTCCTCCATGAACAAACCTCCAGCTTTCTCTAGAGATGACTACTGATAACTCACAAAAGTAAGCTATTTTTATACTCTTTTTATATTATAAATTTTCCTTTTCATGCTCTTAATTCACCTAAAATAATTATAAATTGGTCTCAAATCACAATAATTCGTATTAGAACTTGTTGATCGTGTGTTAAGTGTTTTAGGGAGAAAAATAGCCAAAAAAAAGTGAAAATGTGTCCAGGAATGCATCTCTCGCGAGTTGGATCACAACTAGCCCGACTTGGAGCTCTAGTGAAGAAGGAAAGCTCTCTGGAACCTCTCTCACGCTCATCTTTTCACATCTCGCGCGAAGACATATAACTTCAAGAAGAAGTTAACTCTTTGGCACCTCGTCTTGGGTGCATCTCGCGCGAAGTGATTTGGATTACAACACACATGTCCTCTCTAAAACATGAACTCGTGTGAGTTGTTTCATACCTCGCGCGAGTTGGATTTACAGCAGACCCAAGTCCAAAGTCTTAAAAGGCTATAAATACTCTTTAATTCAGATTTAGCAAGAGTTCGCTCAGTCGCTCAGTCCAGAGATAGAGTTTGAAACCCTAATTCTCAGGCTCCTGATGGCTAAACCTAGATGACGGTTGCACTTCGGTTGAGAGCTCTTCCAATTCATAGACGACGACGGAACTCAACCACAAGGAAGAAGAGAAGGAGATTCTAGACTTCACTATGTATTCTCTTTCAATTATTACTTGTGCAGTTTTCTTTTCCATCATGAACTAACTCCCCCTTTTTTGGGAGAAACGATGTAACCTTAATTATCCCCTTTATATGATTCTCGATGTTATTCAGTATATGTTTGGATGTTTATTCTTTGTTCTTAATGCTATTTATTAAATTGACACCTAATAAATTGATATGTTAATCTAGGGATGCTCTGACAAAGTAAACGCTTAGTGAAAACTGAAGAATTAAACCATTATTATGCTAGGATCCTAGAGATGGGAGTAGGTAGTAATGCAGACTGCACCTAAGTTGCCCAAAGATTCATAAATCCCTAATTAAATTGGTACTAATATGATTAAAATAGGAGGCGTGAGTGATCTTGAGAGGGACGATCATGGGGGTAGGAATCTGATCCGACCATAATTATACTTGAATAGCATAAGAGGAAAATATAAATGGGGGATTCGTGGTGAAATCAGGATCTCAATCACTTTCTTTTCTTGATCTCAAATTACTTTTAATTCGCTTTCTACTCTTTATAAAATTAATCTCCAAATCACGAACCAATATGCTCTCTTCCTCTCTTGGGAAATTAATAAGATAAAATAAATAAAAATATAGCTTCCGAGTTTCTTGTCCTCGTGGGATCAACAACCCCCATTTATAAATACTTATTACTTGATGATTGTGGTATACTTGCAATAGCAAGGATGCGTTTGGCATAAATTACCAGCCATTTCCCGCGTATCAAGTTTTTGGCACCGTTGTCAGGGAAAAGCCAAATTGGAACTTTATCTTTTATTTTGCTTATTTTATTTTCCCTTCACAATTTTTTTTATTTATTAAATTTTTCTCTCTTCTTCTCGCTCTTTAATTTTTAATTTTAAAAATCTCTTTCTTCTTCCCACAAACTTCTCAAATTAACTCCCCTGTAATTTTTTATTTTCAATTTTTATTTTCCAGATACGCTCGCTTGGTCTAGAATTTTTACTATTTGGCCTTGATCTTGAGATCGAGAGAACAGCTCGTTCGCTCTCAAAAGCAAGAAGAGAAGCAAGATCACAATTTTTAGCAGCCTCTTTAAACCTAAATATGGATCTTCCACAAAGTATGAGCAATCTGAGAATTGGCTCACCCATCGTGCTACCACCGGGAATCACACATGGCGAGAATGGACATCTCATTCCATATTTTTGCCAAAACATTCAATTTCACGGACACCCTCATGAGGATGCAACTGACCACATTAGAAACTTCCTCTATGAGTGCAACCATGTGATTCGAACAGCAGCCCTGGAGGTCACTAGATTGCGGTTTTTCCCATACACACTCCATGGGGAAGCCAAAATCTGGCTACAAACACAGCTTACAGGTAAATTCTCAACTTAGACTGACCTTGAATCATGTTTTTTGAGCAGGTTTACCAACGAAAGTAGGCAAGGCAGTCAATCCCGTTCTATATATGCCTTCAAGATGTAGGATGATGAAAATTTCGCACAGGCTTGTCATAGATTTAGAACACTCCAAGCGAGATGCCTCTCGGACAACATGGATAATACCTTGCTTGTAGATTTATTTCTTCAAGGTTTACGACATGAAGAACTCAGGAACCTTGACCCAACAGCTGGAGGATGCCTAGTAGAGCTAAATACAACAAAGCAATGCATCGAATTGTTCGATGTAATGGTGTGTTTTTCACAACCCAGCAGGAGAGAAACCTCTAACCCTAGAGGTGTGCACGTGGTATCATCTGAAACCATCCTTGCAGCAAAATTAGAGGCACTCACATTAAGCCACCAACGTTTAGAGAAGCTAATGACAGAGAATGCAGGAAAAACAACAACACCATCAACCACCGAAGCCCCACAACAACCTCAACTGTCTATGTGCTCTAATTGTAGAGGTAATCCGTATTTTTGTGCTTATTTTTCAGCTAATGAATATGTCAATTATGTAGGACAGCAACAAAAATTTGGCTATAATAGCTTTGGGAACTTCAACTATAGAAACCATCCTGGTTTCTCTTGGAAAGATAACTCCCAAACACAAAAGCCTTCGTTCCAACCTCAACAAGAGAAGAAAAGTGATTTGGAGGCATTGTCTAAACAGTTTTTAGATAGCTACAATATGCTAATGGATTCTCACAAGTTACTCCTCGAGTCTCACCATTCGCTCAGGGAGGAGGTGAAAAACCAATTCGCAGAAGTAATGACTGTCCAAAAGAATCAAGACGTCATCCAAAGGAACCATGAAGCTGCCCTACATAACTTGGAATACCAACTAGGTCAAATAAACCAACAACTCTCAAACTGTGAACAAGGAGCTTTGCCTAGAACACCACTCCAAACCCAAAAGAACAGGTAAAAGCTATAACTTTGAGAATTGGTAAAGAAATTCCTAACCCTTATGTAGAAAATGTAGCACCTACTTAAGAAGAAGGGGAAGAAAATTCTAATGTTGAAAAGACTGGTATATATACGATTCCCCAAAGGGGGGAGATTCCAGCAAAGCCACTCAAGAGGAGACACCTATGGAAAAACCTCCAGCATATGTGCCCCCAGTTCCATACTCGAATAGACTGAAGAAGGAAAGCAAGACAGGAAGGGGCAGCAATATGCAAAGTTCTTAGAGGTTTTCAGCAAAATTGAGGTAACTATCCCGCTCCTTGAAGCTTTACAGCTAATGTCGGTCTATGCTAAGTTTATGCAGGAAATTTGCACCAAAAAACGAAAGCTACCGGAAAAAGAGGTAGTGGTCTTGAATGAGGACTATAGTGCCATCTTGACCAACAAGCTACCAATGAAAAAGAAGGATCCGGGAAGCTTCACGATCCCATGCTACATAGGGGAAACTTACTTTCATAAATCATTATTGGATCTTGGTGCAAGAATCAACTTAATGCCCCTATCAATATTCCAAAAGTTGGGGGTAGGAGAATTGAAACCCACGAAGGTTTCATTGCAGTTGGCGGACTGATCGCTAGCATTCCCAAAAGGTGTACCAGAGAATGTGCTAGTACAAATGAATAAACTGTTAGTCCTGACCGATTTCATTGTGCTTGACATGGAGGAAGACCGGGAAATACCTTTGATCTTGGGAAGACCATTCTTAGCAACTGTAGGAGCTCTAATTGATGTGGATAAAGGTGAGCTAACATTGAAAGTTCTTGGACAATAAGTGATCTTCAATGTGTTTGAAGAAGCCAAGCGATCCATGGAACACAACTCTTGCAAAGCGGCAAATACCTCGGACCACATCACACCTGCATGCAAAGACCTAGGTAACGAACTGAAACCTACTCCTAATTCAAATTATGACACTAACACTGCAAGTTCAGTCATTCTTGAGAAGAGGGAATCATCTATTCAACCCCCTTCTTCACCAAAGGACCACAAACCAAACCTGGAGGTAAATCCTTAAAAATCCAATGAAGCGGCAAAGGTAATGTGGAATAGAGAAACCATATAAGAGTTGCACCATTGTTGTGAAAAAGGTATGCATCCTTCTTCTCTAAACTCTATAAATTCAACTAAGGATGACTACGATTTGCAAGTGCAACCAAAAGTAGCTCCTAACTCGGAGCAAGCTACTACTAGTGGACAACTCATGAACTTAAGTGGTGATGGAGATCCTATTGAGCACAAAAACTCCATCTTCAATTGTAGTCCAACATGATACACAACTCAGTCCAACTTAGGGACTTGAAAACAAAGTGCTAACGGGAGACGACCCGAGTATTCTAACTCTTTTCCTTTCATTTTTGAATTTTTAAATTTTTCCTCTTTTTGTTTATTCTAACAGAGTCATAGAGTCACTACACAAGATACAACCATCAAAAGGAACACAAGATACAAGGTACGCATCATAAAACCTCAAAAATGTCTTCAAATTTAGACTTACATAGAGCAACTCTGCGCAGGACTTTGACTACCTCGCGTAAGTTAGCTCGTAAAATTTTGAAATTATGCTCTCTGTAAGTCAATCTCGCATGAGTTAACCCTAACTTCGCGCGAGATCAACCTTCCACTGCTCTCTGCCACTCCATCTTGCATAGATCTCGCAAGATCTCTCGCGAGATGGACTTCTAAAGAAGAAATTCTCTTTTTCTGAGTATTGATCTCGCGCGAGTTGGGTTATGCCCAAAACTACTTCGCGCGAGATGAGCTCGACAGTAAGGAAGAAATTTTAAATTGTATAAATAGTGGGAAAGGGAAGGGACAGTGACTTCAGTTTCATTTTCACAAACCCCCTTCCCTGCATTCTTTCTCTCTGAACTCAATATCATTCACTCAGCACCAAAACTCAGTTCTATCTTCACTACTCAATCATACAAGGTACGTAAACCACTTTTATGATTTAATATTCAGATTAGGATCTCTGTTAAGTACCTTAATATGCTTATTTCTAGTTCTCTAGTAGTTTAGAGACTTTATATAAAATGACTGCTTAGGATGATTGTGATTAATTTAAATTGATTATTACATGCCTGTATTGATAGATCTAATTTGAAAATCATGATACATTGTGAGTTGGAGTGTTAAAATGCAATTTTTATGATTTCCAAGCCCACCTCGCGCGAGTTACAGCGCAAGATGGATGACGCTTCAAATTCTTTAGCTTTAAAGATAATCTCGCGCAAGATTCAGAATCATCTCAGAAACTTCGCGTGAGATGAACCTTTAAACTTGAAAATCTTTCCTCTAAAGTTAATTCTAGCGCGAGTTAACCGTGCTTCGCGGGAGATACCCACGTTTTTCCAGAAAATTATGACTTAGATGCTAATTTGATCATTCTAATTATATACTAGGCATCTATAATATGAGGTTGATTGTTCCATGCTTATCATTCATTGTTGTGTTCTATTTCAGACTGATTGTATCTAGCTATGTTTTGAATCATTAACATGAGAACATCTTGAGTGAATTAATTAAATGATGCTTGTTGTTGATTCTTCATTTTACTATACCTCTCCCTTTATTTAATTGGTCTCTCTGTTTATGCAGATGAATAGACCAAAGAGGAGCAAACGCCTAAGTGGTGTAGGCCCTTCAACTACACACATTGTAAAGATCAGTGAGCGGAGCCTCACTAACAAACAGCGCTTCGCAAACGAGGACGCCAAGGAGCGCTACCAGCACACCATCAGTAGGGCGTTCATACAGGAGAGGCCCTTCATCTGCACCGCCTCAGCAAGGTGGGCACCCATAGCAGCTGTTTTGGAGGCAAGAGAGTGGACGTTGTGGCTAGCTAAGCCACTTGTGTCGGTTCGACTGACACTAGTTCGCGACTTTTACGCGAACTTCAGACATGAGGAACATGGCATGGTGCTTCTCCGAGGAGTTTAGGTAGACTTCTTAGCTCAGGCTATCCATTCCTATTTTTGTATTCCACAAGTACCACCCTTTCGGAGCGCGAATCCAGAATTACCAGCGGATAGACCTGGAGCAGTCCCCTATTCCAGAGCACTTCTGATCTGGAAGCTGATGACAGGGGTGGAGATTTGTTTGGGAGACAAGATTAGGATGGCCATTAGTGTCGTCACATCCAGCAGTTTTGAATTGGCCTCGATGATCACTAATATTGCCATAGCTGTTGGAGATCCACATTATGTCGATAAGGTGGTCTTACCGGATCCTCGCTCATTCACACTTGCCGACATAGCCTGACTATATGAGGAGGTACAGCCACAGCCGGGAGCGGCACCAGCGGTGATGAGTCGATGGTCACTCCACCATCATCACCACCATCGACACCCTCCGCTCCATCCAGTCCAGCACCTCCACCTCCTTTCACTGAGCTGACAGCTTCCTCCACACAGATCTAGGAGTTGTTGACTATCGCCAGAGCACAGGCGAAGTATAAAAACCAGCATCTTTGTAGTTAGGGTCAGTACTTGACTAAGATTGCGTAGCACTAGCAATCTCTGTTAGAGTCCATCAGACCACCACCATCCGAGCAGAATACTCTTCCTCCACCTCCGCCTGCACTTGAGACCTTTGAGGAGTTCTTCACCTCGTAGTGGGGTTTCCCACCAGCCGGTCCTTCTCATTAGGTAGAGTAGTCTATTTTTTTCTTACTTCAGTGTCGAGGACGACATAGTTTTAAGTTGGGGGTAGCTACTCATTCTATCCTTTATGTTTTTTGCTATTTATATTTTTCTGCTATTTATTAGTTTTTCTACATAATTTCTTTCTTTTTATGATTTTTATGTTTTCTTTTAGAATAGGTTCATATTAGAATAGGTTATTATTTTCCTTTTTATCATTTTTCTGTTTTCTTAATCATACTAAAACATCTGCATTATTGTACTAACTCCTTATATATGCATGGGTGTATTCTCTTGTTATCTTGAATCTGGATTTTATTTATTTCCCTTGTGATACTAATGCTTCTAATCAAGATTGAGAAAGATAATGTATGATTGATGACTTATGCTGTGGGAATCTAATCACTGCACTTTTTAATTTTGTTCCTAGTACTAATAATGTTAAGAAAATAGGAAAGAAGTAAAACTCAATTAACCAAGTTGATCCTAAATAAGTTAAACCAAGTAAAACATGAACTAGAAAGTGATTTAAGCCTTCTTTGGCAGCCACAAAATGTTTTCTTAGCCAACCCTAAATTTTAAATGAATGACTGTATTCACCCACTTTGAGTCTAAGCAGATTTTTCATAAAAAGCAGTCTATGAGCCAATTATTTCTCTATTTTTTATTGACCTTTTTGAAAAACTCATCATACTTCAAGCTAGTAAACCCAAGTTTATTTTAGAGAACTCTCTTAGTTTTGAAAATCATGTGCTCAACAGGAAAAAATCAAACCTCTAGAAAAAGAATCCAGAAAATCACAAAAAAATCACAAAAGCAATAAAAAGATCACCAGTTTGTGATCACAAAAAATATTTAGAAATTGCTGAAAAAGCCACCAGTTTGTGGCACCCAAAAAAAATAGTATAATCAAGAGGTATTGGTATAATTCCTTGAAAATAAATAAAGAACACAAAAATAAAATGAAAGTGCTAAGAGATTATCTAGGAGACAGCTTGGGGTCTATGGTTTCTTAAGCTAAAGATTGGTAATAAGCTTGAAAATTGACTTGTCATCATACCTATACCTAAGCCGAACATTACAAGATTTATAAAGCCTTACTGATTATAGTAAACGATAACTTGTGTAGTAAATGATAACTCTCTTGTGCAGTAAGTTAAAGCAATCCAAGGATGAACTACAATGAAAAACTTGGTAACTTGATTTCTCATTCATCTTAGGTAAGGATTGGTACAATTTATTGTTGAGAATTACGAGCCTAAATGTTATTCGTGTTATGTTAAAATCAAAATGCTGAAGTTTTAAAAATCCCTTTTGTTTGAGGACAAACAATGTTCAAGTTGGGGCTATCTGATAACTCACAAAAGTGAGCTATGTTTATACTCTTTTTATTTTATAAATTGTCCTTTTCATGCTCTTAATCCACCTAAAATAATTCTAAATTGGTCTCAATTCACAATAATTCATATTAGAACTTGTTGATGGTGTATTAAGTGTTTCAGGGAGAAAAATAGTCAAAAACAGGTGAAAATGTGTCCAGGAAGGCATCTCTCACGAGTTGGATCACAACTCGCGCGACTTGGAGCTCTAATGAAGAAGGAAAGCTCTCTGGAACCTCATCTCGCGCTCATCTCTTCACATCTTGTGCTCATCTTTTCACATCTCGCGTGAAGAAACCTAACTTCAAGAAGAAGTTAACTCTCTGACACCTCATCTCGCGTGCGCGACGTGACTTAGATTACAACACACATGTCCTCTCCAGAACATGAACTCGTGCGAGTTGTTTAATACCTCATGCGAGTTGGACTCGCAATAGGCCCAAGTCCAAGGTCTTAAAAGGCTATAAATACTCTTTAATTCGGATTCAGCAGGAGTCCGCTCAGTCGCTCAGTCCAGAGATAGAGTCTGAAACCCTAATTCTCAGGCTCCCGATGGCTAAACCTATACGGCGGCTGCACTTCGGCTAAGAGCTCTTCCAGTTTATAGACGACGACAAAACTCAACCACAAGGAAGAAGAGAAAGAGATTCTAAACTCCACTATGTATTCTCTTTCAATTATTACTTGTGTTGTTTTCTTTTCTATCATGAACTAACTTCCCCTTTGATAGGGAGAACGATGTAACCCTAATTATCCCCTTTATATGATTCTCGATGTTATTCAGTATATATTTAGGTTTTTATTCTTTGTTCTTAATGCTATTTATTAAATTGACACCTAATAAATTGATATG
Organism: Hylodesmum podocarpum; assembly: GCA_026586105.1. Taxonomy (NCBI): domain Eukaryota; kingdom Viridiplantae; phylum Streptophyta; class Magnoliopsida; order Fabales; family Fabaceae; genus Hylodesmum; species Hylodesmum podocarpum. Next base: position 291,542 of record JALJEV010001412.1, on the reverse strand, counting down.
TTAATCTAGGGACGCTTTGACAAAGTAAACGCCTAGTGAAAATTGAAGAATTAAACCATTATTACGCTAGGATCCTAGAGATGAGAGTAGATAGTAATGCGGACTGCACCTAAGTTGCCCAAAGATTTGAAAAACTAAATCTCTAATTAAATTGATATTAATCCGATTAACATAGGAGACGTGAGTGATCCTGAGAGAGACAGTCACAAGGGTAAGAATCCGATCAGATGATTATACTTGAATAACATAAAAGGAAAGTATAAAGGAGGATTAGTGGTAAAATAGGGATCCCAATCTCAAATTACTTTTAACTCGTTTTCTACTCTTTATAATTAATCTTCAAATCTCGAACCAATATGCTTTCTTGGAAAATTAATAAGATAAAATAAACAAAAATATACTTGATAAATATTTTTTTCTAATAAGTTACATGAACTTGTTGAGGTAACTATACTTGATAAATGATGTAACCATACTTGAGAAATGACGGAACAAACAAATATTTATTTCATTGTTGATTTCTTGTGTTGAATGTAATTGTTAAAATATTCATATCAACACTTAATTTTAAAAGAGACAATTTGTTCGTGTAGATTTATGATTTATTTTATTTTATTAAGGAGGATAAAAAATTTTATAAATAAAATTAATTAGATTTGTTAATTAATTTTATTATAATTATTTAAGATTAAAATAATCAAAATTAAAGAATAAATATTTATTTATTAGTATTTAATTGTAATGAAATATCGTAGGTAATTTTTTAAAAAAATTATGTATCATAAGAAAAGTTTTAAATATTTTTATCAAAAAAAAATATATAAATTTTTATAACAGTATTATTCTCTTATGATTCTTAATTTCCTAATTGTTTTCTTTATTAAATTTTTTAATTTATATGTATAAAATAATATTTTTAAGATAAATATTAGATATTTTTAGTAAATATTTGAAATAAAATTTAATATTATTGATTAATTAAAATTTTAATATTCATATTAAATATTTTATGAATATATATATAAAATAACCCCTCAAATAAATACAAAAATCAAACGATAAAAAAGAAAAAAAACAAATTTAGGAAATCAATACTCTTATTTAGGAATATCATATTTGAAATCAAAATTATAATACAAAGTAAATAATCTATAGATAAGAATATTTTTATATTTAAATATTTATTATTTATTATTTTTAAATATTTTATAACAAATATTAATATTAGTATTTGCGATGTCTGGAGTTTAGCAAATAATGTCATGTGATGATATGATACTTTTTCATTATTATTTTATATTTTGTGTTGGTTTTTAATCGTTATAAAATGCTAGAGAGAAACTCAAAATTAAGGTAATCTATATATTTTTGAACTTATATAAATTAAAAAAAATTTAAGTGTAGTCTATATAATTTTTTAACTTATTGATTATATTTATAGTATTATTTTTATTAAATTTTTAAAAAAAAATTTATGGCATATTTAATAATTTGTTATAATATGTAAGTTTTTAAAATCCTTTTATGAAGTAATTTTTTATAAGTTTTCAAATTTAACAAGAACAATGAAATGGAATATATAATTTAATAAATATATATTATATTTTAAAAATTAATACAATTTTTATAAAATGTACAAAATAAATCTATTAAATTATCATCATATACTTTTTATAATAGGATTATGATAAAATAACAAAATTTAGTGATATATATTATTTTTTGATATACTAATTAATATATATATATATATATATATATATATATAATGCATATTTTTTATAAATGTTAGTTAGTGTTGTGGTAAAATAATTATCCTTTATCCTAATATTAGAGATTCTAGCGTTACATGAAGCTGTCCAAAATATAATAAAATTATACAAAATTAAAAATAATTTAAAGACTAGATTGTAAAATTACTAATACTAGTACAAATAAGATAGATAATGACGGTTTACATAGACAGATAATGACGGTTCACAAATCGTAGTTAAATCTGGTGTCATAGTCTGTTTTTACAGACTAAGACGGTTCTCACTAAAACCGTTGTAGTTTGAAATCGTTGTAGTTTTAACCTGTTGTAGTGTGCAAGGGTAATTAAATAGACTACAATGATTATTTTAAAACCATCATAGTCTGCTTAATATTTTTTAAAATATTTTGTCTATTTTTTACGGTTTTCCTGTTTACTCAAACAGTCCACACAAACAGTTCATATATATATTTTCCAATAATTTAATAATTGACAACAAATAAAATAGTAAGTTAAACCAAAAGTTAGCTAAAATATGAAAATAAAAATTTCCTAAAAATATCAAATAATAAACATAACATCATGTAATTGAAAGTTAGCATTTGAAAATATCTCAGCACTAAGACCCATATACTTTACTACTAAACTAATAAAGCATTCAAGTATCACCACTTTCAAAAGTGAATCAAAACCATGATTCTATCTATCTCAAAGCCAAACATAATAATTAATTGCCGCACCAACTCTGTGACTCAGGTGTCAAACTAATCATGATTAATAAGCCAACATTTGCCACATCTAAAAAATCTTCAAAACATATATCACAGCAATGCACACAATAATACTTAAACTAGTTAAGCATCAAAGAGCATTAGTTCTGGTTTTAAATAGAACGACAATTTAACTCAAGCAACAAACTTCACAAAATTGAAAAACTGAAATCTTTTGAAAATTTTACTCGCACCTTAAAGGATGCCCATGTTCCCTGTATCCAAAATATAAACTAAATAGATGTTGTGAAATACTATGCCCTTTTCTACCAAATTCTAATTGTCCATATAAGAATCATCAATATTATTATGAAATGAGTCTATGTAAACATTCCCTTGCCACTAGCTTCCAAGTGTAATAAAATATACTAGTATATATGATATATGATATTACATACACAGTATACTAAATAAATGATTCACATTCATCCAAATTATCCACCAATCACAACATTTAATAGTTCTCGATGAAGTTGTCAGAGACCTTCTCAATGCAAGTACTAGTTCACTAAGACTTCTAGATGATCCAAAGGTAATTGAGTAACATAATTTCTCTGATCTGTTAAAGTTTATAGCTTAGTTCCTTTGAATGGTTGAGAATTTAAATATATGCATCTCAAACAGAAAGGGACTATTATTGACAAACTCACAGAGGCGACACTGAGAGAGAGGAGACAATTGGAGCAACTCCTTTCAGTATGTGCAGGTATAGGGGTCTAATTAGTTTTACAATTCTTCTGCTTTCGATGCTTTCGGTTGTTATATTTCAAGCATTATTGTGTATATGTTGCAGCTGCAAGAACCACAGAAGAGACAGCCATGAATGAAGCTAGCTCTAGATCTCACTAAATTCTTCGATTGGTATTTATTTTATCACTGAATTACTCACTAATTGAGATGATTTTTCTTCTTTAATTCCTAAAGTTTCTGAAAATTAATGTGGACCAGTGTGGATCATTGAGCACTGGCATATATAATGGATGGGAATATCTTAAATTGAAGCTAGTTGAATTGGAATGGATACGAAGATGATTGGCAATTGCATTGCCACCACCATTAATTTGATTCGTTTTACATTTACATTTACACATACAGTTGTGGAATCGTTGTAGATGTGACAAGATTGTTATATCACTAGCAACCTCTCATTATTATTTCATTAGCATTACTACACCAAAAAAAGCAGAAAAATATATAAATAATTAAAGCATCTTTATAAGATATATTGGCACCCTAAACTTTTTTGTGTGTACGTACAATACTAAAGGACACTGAGCTGCAAATATTGCACTAAGCAAATGATCTCAGTCACCACAATCAAAGACAACATTTTGACAGTTATAGCTTGATAACGTTAACACACTACACCACTAACACAATGTGAAATGTAATGAGCCCTAAACAATGCAAACGAGAGGAGTGATTCGCCAAGTGTACCTTTTAGAAGCGATTTGCGAAGAGCGCCGGAGTTAGGGATTTCGCCGGTGACGAAGGAGTTTGCCGGTGACGAGAAGGCTGAGTGATTGAGGGAGGGAGAAGGTTGAGTGTGCACGTGAGGGTTTAAGTGAGGGAGAAAGAATGGAGAAAGAAGAAGAAGTGTGGGTGCCCAGGGTTCTTCCGAAGAAGAAGATGTGTACCCAACAGACTACGATGATTCTAATTTGAATCGTCTTAGTCTGTAAGGCAAATATTACAAAAATGTCACCTGTTACACGATTGTTCAAATTTGAACCGTCTTAGTCTGTAACATCAATATTACAAAATTGTCACCGCGTCACAAACTACAACGGTTACGTAAAACCATAGTAGTGTGCGCGTAGTGGTTTATAATTTTTGTACTAGTGTAATGTATTTTTATATGTATACTTACTTGTGTTTAGAATATTATCTTATGTTCATTGTTGACTTTTATTTTGATCTCAGATAGAAATAATTTTGTATTCAACATTTCCTAGCTATACCATTTTTTTAATATAAAAAATAATGCATTTTAAATCAAATCCTTGATATAATCTATAATGCATTTTAAATCAAATCCTTGATATAATATTTTAAAAGTAATAAAAATTTAATACTTTAATTTTTATTTCATATGTTTTATATATGATTTATATAATTTTTGTGAGATTGTATAATATAATTTTAAATATTTTAGAAATTATTTATAAAATTTTACAATGTAGGGTGTGCGTGTGTTGTCGATTCTAAAGTAACTTTATCGATAAGATTGGTTAATTTCATAACTAGATCTAACTTTAAATTTAACATATTAGAATGTCCAACAAAGTTACATCATCCAATATTTAAATTTGTTTTTTTAATTTTAATTAAGTTTATATTGTAAATTATTAATTTTATTTATTTTTAATATCTAATAGAGTTTCTTTTATAAAAAAAACATGTTATTTTTTTAATTAAAACGTATGTTTTAGTAATATATAAATTTAAAAGATGAACTTCTTTAATTTTAACTATTTATATTATGATTGAACTGGATAAATTGTATTAATATTTAAATTTGAATAATGTACTTTTATAATTTTAACTATTTATATTATAATTGAATTTAGAATTTATAACTATGATAATTTTAGAATTTATAACTATGATAATTTGTATTGAATTTGTATATTTTTTATTATATTTCAAATTATAAAACTTCATATAAATGTTGATGCATAACATTAAGTGCAAAAAATAAGTACACAAATTAGTTTTATATAAAAAATTAATTTCTTTTACTTTCTTTTTTTATATATCTTATTTGGATTCATAAAAAATTAAATGATTACCTCAACTTAGTTAACTTAGAATTTAGAGGTATATATATAATTATCAAGAATAATTCTACAAACGAATTTATCATAAAAAATTATCCTGAAATCGGTTTTTTTATCATCAATAAAAACATTTTTTTTAAAATTTGTTACATATTAGGATATTATAAATACATAAAAAATATTATAATATTTAGAGAAAATAAAGACATTATTTAAAATATAAGATGATGTTGTAGTAGGTTCTCCTTAATAGTAAACATTGAATTGAGGTGGGACATATTTTTTTAATGTAGTTGATAAGGCAAGAGTACGTTGCTTCAGTCAGATGAAAAGAGTCCCAGAATAAATATTTTGAAGTGTCGTTACATACTGGTTGAAGTTCAGAGCATAGTCCTACTTCAAATGTACCTGACCCGTAACACCTTAAATTGGATACCTCCATGCCTATTTGATACACAAATACACAAAATCAAATATACCAAAAACACAAAGGCAAGTAATATAAATATATAACTCATAAATTTATCTTAGCATATTATCCAGGGTGATTGATAAGATTGAGTGTGGGATGAAATATGTCAGCATAAACAAGTCTACTCCCCAGTAGCATAGCTTGAATTTGAGACATGCGGTTGCACCAATTTTTTATTATATTATTCGAAATCTGAATTTATATACTCTAACACAAGTCGATTCCAGTGTAACTTGAATGAAATTTCATGAGGAACACAACCAATGGGTCCAAGATTGTACCGTTCCTACAAATTACCCAAATAATTGTGCTTAATTGCAAGTGTATACGTGAATTAACTTGTTTACAAAACTTTTGAAAAGAATTAATATTTAAAATAGTATTTATCATATAAGAAATAATATTAACAATGATTTAAATTAGTTAAAGAGACAATATAAATATTAAAAGGACGCACAAAAATAAAAACAACTCTAACTATTTAATATAACTTTACATTTTATAAAAAAGAGAATATTTAAATGAGAATTATAAAATAAGTGCTGAAAATTTTTAACTATGATAAGAAGTGCAACTTCTTATAAAAATAATTATAACAACAATGTTACTAGAGAGAAATAGATAAATATTAAACGAAACAACTAGTTCATCAACATTTCAACCAAAAATAAAGAAAAAAATCAGTGAGTACAATATTAAGCTAATAATAAATAATTAGTTCACCTTGATGGAGTTTTGAAGCTTAGAAATCAAATAATCTTGGTACTCATCGATGGTGAACATCAAACTTCTGAAGGGGAAGTCATAGAATTTTAAAATGAAATCGTTAGAACCCAAAGAAATTACAATGAGAGCATCTCCAAGTATTTCATTAATTTGACTTTCCCCTACAATCTGGACTAGCTTTGCTTGATAAGTTTTGAAATATTTAACTTGCTTTGACATTGACTTGGCCTTTAATAAAGTCTCAGTCAACTCATCAATACCTGAACCAGCGCATGGAAAGAAAACACCAGTTAGAAGGTCTTGGTTTGTTAGGTTTGGTTCTAAATAAGGTGGGATCGTGTCTTTGAGCTTCAATATAGAAGCAAGGAAGTCAGGAACTAATATTCCGTTGGAAAGTCTTCCGGTTGGCCGGTGAGCAGGGAAATCCCTACCATATGACAAGTGATTTGTTAGGTTCAGTAGTGACATGGTGTACTTGTTATTACCTGTGTCCACCAAAGAATCTCCAAAAATTAAAATGGATAAGAATTTAGGTAGAGTAATATTGATTATACCAATAACATTCAGACAAACAAGCATTCAAATGATAAAGTGGAGTATGGATACCATTGTTATATTCTTGTGATGGAATTGTAAAACACCACTTAAATGGGGTGTTGAATACAAGCCTTCATATCCTGTCTAGATACTATTTATGTTGAATTTTCACTTAGCAGTTCAATCGAAGTGAAACCAAACAAAGAAAAGAGTTGTTCCTTTATATCTATCTTAAAAAAAAAAAAAAACTCAAAATGATTATTCTCACTAAATGATAAAAAAATTTATTATATAAATGAAATTGACTAATATGATATATATCATATTTTTCTCGGGATATTATTAGAAAAAATAATAGAATATTAATATGATTTTTATATAAATTAAAATTAACTAATACATAAGTTAAATAATTATTGTTGAAGAAATTAACACAAGAAAAATTTGCAAATAAACTTAGGCATATACTAATATTAATTTATAAAGATGATATATTTTTCTTATTTTCTTCTTTTATAAATGTTTATTACATAGAAATCTAAAAAGAAAATATTATCTGTGAACACAATTTATATTAAACTGATTTAATTTTTTCTAGTACATTAGTCAAGACAAATTTTATCAGGAGACAAAAACTTAAATATATTTTCGTATAAATATATTATGTTTTTCAGCTAGATTTTAACTTTCCTTTACTAGCTCAACTTTTGTTTAAATGCTTGATAAATAAGTTTGGAATAAACATTTTTCATAACTCCCCTTCCTAGCTTAAAAATTTATTTTAATGTTCAATGAATAAGTTTGAATAAGTTTTTCTAATAGCTTTTGAGATACTACTTACAAGTAGCCTTTTATTAAATGTGAATTTCTAACTTCTAATCTTTTATATTTTATTTTTGTTTTATTCCTAAAGTATTTATTAAATTTCTTTATTATCACTTTTAAATGAAGTACAACTTTATATCAAACTGATATTTTATTTAACTTAATTAAAATTATTTTAATATAATAATATAACTAAATGCAAAATATATAATACAAAAAATATAAATAATTAAAATTAAATGATATAATTAAAATAATTTATTTAAAAATAAATTACAAAAGTACAATAAAAATTGAAAAATAAAACTATAAATACTTTATAACATTTTTATCAACAAATTAACAAATTTAAAACATAATATAAATTATCATGTGAGCTTGTCTATTTATTTTATTTTATATTTATTAACTATTTTCATAAATATTTAATCAAATATTTTTAGTTCCATTAAGTTAATTTTTTTTTAAAACTTTCAACTATTAGCTTTCACGTTAACTTTCAACTATTAACTAGAATTCGATATTTAAATCATTTGATTAAGGATTATTAATGTATTAGTCATTATAAAAATATTTTATATAATTATTATACTTTTTTATTTATCAATTAAACAAAGTTATTAAACTCTAACCACAATAATTTAAAATAAATAATATGTACAAAATATTATTTTATAACAATTTGTGTGTATTTATTGAGGCAATTATTATTGAGCAGTGACAAAAAAAACAAAAGTTTTATTCTATTTTGTTTTGTTAGTTAAAAAACTAAAAAAATATAAATTTAATATTATTATAATAAATTTCATTGGAAGATGTGATTGTTGATACAAATAAAATTAATTAAATTTTTTATTTAATTTTATCATGATTATTTAATATTAAAATAATTAAAACTAAAGAATAAATAATTATTTATCTATACCTAATCTTTTTGGTAACTATACTTAAAATAAAATATCTAATATTTACCTTAAAATTATTATATCATGAATAAATTAAAATATTTAGTAAAGATAACCATTACGAAATTAACATATGAATATAACTATGCATAAGATATAAAATACTCTTGTTAAGAGAAAAACAATTATCTTGAGGTGGTGAAAGATAACTAATAATAGGAAAATAATATTTTTATTTAAATTTATATATATTTAAAATAAAAATGTTTGATAAATTTTCAATAAATACAAAATATTGTCCAAAATATTTTTACTATCAAGTACTAATAAATAATTAATTATTCTCTGATTTTGATTATCTAAATTTTAAATAAATACAATAAATTTAAGTAAAAAAAACTTAATTAATTTTATTTATATCAATTGTCACACTCTTCAACCAACTAAAATAAATGTCAGGATGAATTGTCTCTGTTCAGTTATTTCCAAATTGTCCGTTTTCAGTTATGTTCAGTTATTTCCAAATTGTCCCTTTTCAGTTATGTTCGAATTGTACCTTTTCAGTTGTTTTGTTAATAATTCAAGTGGGCTGTGAGTTAAGTATTGACGTGAATACTTTAACAACTACATTCAAGGGTTAGATGGGAAGTGTGAAGTAGGAATCTACATGATTTCTTTTGCAGTTTTCAAGACAAATAAGGAAGCATAACTGAATAAGATATTTATTAATATTCAAATATCATGGATACTCGTTACAACAGTAGCTTCAAATATTATAGATATTTATTAATATTTGGGAATCCAAGGGTGACTTCTTTCGAGACAAACAAAAAATAAAATAAAATATAACTTTTATTTTTCCCCTATTTTTCAATTATAGAATGAGTATATACAAATTATTATAAATCAATTTTTACACATAATTTATTTTAAATTATTGTTGTTAGAGTTTAATTTATCCATTTAAATAAATAAAAATAATGATTATTATATTAAATATTTAATAATAATTAATATATTGATACAGGTGATATTAGTCCTTTAGATAATTAGAAGACTAAATTCTAGTTAACTTAGAATAAATTATGTTAAGAAGTGATCAATTTAGAAACTAATAGCTGAAACCTAAAATTTGAGCTTATTAACCTAAAAGTATTTGATTAAATATTTATTAAAATATGTTTTGTTTTCTTGATAAAAATATGTTTTAAAGTATTTATAATTTTATTAGTTTAACTTTCATTGTATTTTTATAACTTTATTTATAAATAAATTATTTTAGTTATATCATTAAATTGTAATTACTATATTTTTATATTATATATTTTACATCTAGTTATTAAAATATTTTCAATTATGTTAAATAAACTATAGCTTTTCAAATACATGCATTGCTCAATAAAAATCTTCCTTAGAAACAGAATTGCGAGAGTGAATGAGATCATTGAGGATGGTGATGTCAAAACATTAGAATATTAGTGATGATATTAAAAAATTCAGTGAAGATAATCATTGTTAAATTGACATGTATACAACAATGTACAAGATATAAACTTATATTTGTTAAGAGAAAATTAATTATATTGAGATAAAAAAAAAAGTACTGATAATAAGATATTGTTATACGAATTTATGTATTTTTAAATAAAAATATTTAATAATCATTCTAATGATGCAAAACCATTTAAAAAATTGTTTAGAAATTTCCTTTTATTATTAAATGTGGATAAATAACTAATTATTTTTTAATTTGATTATCTTAATCTTAAATAATTATAATAAATTAAATGAAAAATTTATTTATTTTTATTTATATCAATTGTCACACTCTTCAACAAAATAAAAATAAAATAAATATAAAAATTCATACGAATGTATTATCTATTTTCAATTGTTTAAAATATTGTGTAGAGTTGATCATAATAATATATATAAGAATTGAAATGGTGTGGGATTTAAGTGTTATTGTGAATACTTTAATAATTACTTTCAGGAGGTGCATTCCAGATATTTAGATTGTAGTTGAGATGAATTGATCTTGACCATTCCTCTTCTATTATTCAATCCATCATACACCGATTTTGAGTGAGAACATTGTGAGTGTCATTCAAAATGCATTTGATTTTTTCTGCTCAATAAAGATTGCATGACCCAATAATTCGCAAGGAAGGTCCTTTTAAATTCAAGCTAGTTGGGCCACGGGACTGAGAATATTTTATCTAATTTATAAGACTGACTAGTGGGCCGCGCCTGATAATTTTTTCTTATAAATCTAATCCATAATCTGTACTCATAATATATTTTTTTTTCAGTATCCTATTTTAACTATAACTATTTCAATGGATAAAATTATTAAATACTGATAAATAATTAGTTCTTTTAATTTTAATTATCTTAATCATAAATAATTATAATAAAATTAACGTAATAATATAGTTTGCATTCAAAGATTTTTAGTCAAAAAGAAACACTGCAACTTATGATACATCAAATAATGAGAATGTCAGTGGGATAATTGACGCTTTCAGGTTCTCTTTTTTTAAAAATACGTATATAAGTTTCTTTCAAAAGTATTTGAGGGATCTGTTTTGAAGTCAATAACATTAAAGTTTTAAATACGTAGGCGTTTAAATTTCAAACACTTTCGGTAGGAGTCTGGTGTCATTTGGATTATGAACGTCTTCAGTGGACTGACCCAAATGAAGGCGTTCAAAAATCCAACGCCTCTAGTTAAATGGGCCTTTTAGGTGGTGTTTGGATGTTAAACGTCTTCATTGAACTGACCCAAATGAAGACGTTTAACAAGTTAACGTCTCATGTGGAGGTGTTTGACAGGCCAACGCTTTTGGGCCTCTGAAGGCGTTTGAACAGTAAACGTCTCTATTATTCGTTAACTGTTCAAACGCCTTCAAAGTCCAATCAGTTATGGTTCTGTTTGCACTGCAAACAACTTCAAAAGTTGCTATATAAAGAGCCTCACCTCCTTTCCAGAATTCACAACATTTGTAAGTTAAAATTTGAATTTTTTTGTTAATATTTTTTATGCGTTTTATGTTTTGTTATGTTAGTTGAAATTAATTGTTTACGAATTATTTTTTTGCAGGAAAAATTTTAAAGTTTTAATTAAAAAAAGATGTCATCAACAATAGTCATGGTGGTTTATCTCAACAGTAATATTATATAAGGTGACGAAGAAATAATGTTTGAAGAGTCTCGTAAGATTTTGTAAATTGAAAGAAATATTAATTTTAAACGATTAAAAAATTGATCAATACTAGATTAAAGTTACATCCTAATCAAGTTATCGGATCTATTACCAGTAGATATTTTATAGATAATAAATATGCAACATTATCAATAGCTGATACGAGTGATGTTGAACTTATGATTGGTAATTTTGAAAGTGAACACATGGGTCATATAGAAATTTGTGTTGAAGTATCTATTGCAGGTGGCTCATCTAATGTTAGTGGTTCATATGACACCAATGTTGTTAGTCACTACCAGGCAAAATTTACGAGATTAAATAGTAGTGTATAATGAAGATTATGAGCTGTCATATTCATACGTAGAATCATCATCTGAGGGTGAAGATTTCGATGGAAATTTAAGTGAATTAGATGATGATGAAAGCAATGTTGGGAATTGTAGTTTAAGTGTGTTTGTTCAACCAATTTCTGTTGCTCAAACAAATGCAGGTAAGTTTCAATTTACTTGATTTTTTAGTTCATGAAATACAGTTTGCGAAAAAATTTGATTATTATGCAGGTGGAAGCTAAGATACATTTTGGCAAAATACACCTCATTACACAAATATTAATTGGGATCACCCAGATCAAGAAGAGTTGTGGGGCGTGATTGTTCCAAGCAGTTGGGAACTTGGACAGGAACTTTGTGTTGGTTTAGAGTTTGACAATAAAAAAGGTGTGCAAGATGTACTAAAACATTATTTGATGAATATTCATCACACAGTGAAAGTGATGGAATCAAAGTCTAACAAATATATAGTGCGTTGTGGCAACCGTAACGCTAATTTGCCTTGTCCATTTTATCTACGAGCAATTCAATCAAAGCGGTCAAATAGATGGAAATTAACTCAATGGGGTGGATCACACAATTGTCTAAATGCAAGTTTAACCCAAGATCACGTCAATCATGATTCAGATTTGATCTGTTCATGCATTTTAGGTACAACTCTATCTTCTTTTTTTTACTCATCTGCGTTATTTTGATATTTAATGAGCACATTGTTTAACAGGAATGGTTAGAGAAGATCCTTTTATCAAAATGTCATTGGTACAGGAAAGAGTTGCGAGTGATTTTAACTACAAAATATCGTACAGGAAGGCATGGATAGGAAAACAGAAAGCAATGACTACGATTTACGGTGATTGGGATGAGTCTTATGCTCAACTTCATGTGTGGTAGCACTACATGCAAATGCATAGTCCAGGTTCTCATGATCAAATTTGGGATGAAGATTTCGTTATTGGGAACAGAACAAGTTATGAATTTAGACAATTTCGTCGGGTCTTCTGGTGTTACAAGCAATGTGCGAATACTTTTGATTTTTGTATACTGATAACACAAGTGTATGGGACGCATTTGTACGAAAGATATCGAGGTACAATGTTAATCGCAACAACACAAGATGGCAACGGGAGCGTATTGCCGCTAGCTTTTGCTGTTGTGGAAGGGAAACACAACTAGCTTGGTCCTGGTTTGTTTCAAAATTGCATCTACATGTAACTGAAAAGTCAGGGATTTGTGTAATTTCTTATAGACATCGGAACATCAAAGCAGTGATTGATAATGAAGCTATAGGATGGAGTCAACCACAAGCTTTCCATATTCATTGCATTCGACTCATTGCATCAAACTTTAATCACAAATTTAAGAACCACAAGCAAAAAAGCATGTTGGTAAAGTTAGGTAATATGCGCATTTTTTTTCGTTTTAAATATGTTGGAAATATTTAAACGTGTTCGACTAACTTGTCAAATGTTTGTGTGTAGGCTATACTCCATGCAAACATATATTTGATAGAAATAAGGAGAAGTTTTGCGAACTGATTCCTACTATAGCAACTTGGGTTCAAGGAATTTCAAAAGAAAAGTGGAGTATGGCGTATGATTACCAGGGACATCAATATGGACATATGACCACTAATCTTTCAGAATATTTTAATAAAGTCTTCAAAGGGGTCAGAAATCTTCCAATTACAACACTTGTGAAGGCGACTTACCGTCATTGTCGAGAGTACTTTGTTTAAAGGGGTCAGCGTGCCCAACAAGAGATAATGGACGGTCACGTGTATGTTCAAAAGTTATGGCTGCTATTCGGAAAAATCAAAATGAAGCTACTTCGCATATTGTTCGTGTATACGATATTCAATAAACTCAACGAGGCGGACAAAAGTGGACAGTAATACTTAGTGACAAATATTGTCAATGTGGTCGTTTCACCGCTTTTCACTATCTCTGTTCGCATATCATAGTTGTTTGTGGATATGTTTCACTCGACTTCAATCAGTTTATTGATAATGTATATAAGAATGAGTACATTTTGGAGGCGTATTCGTCTGGAGTACATTTTGGAGGTACATTTTGGAGTACATTTTGGGCAATGAGGACGCATTTCCCCTTGTTCACCAAAATTGGAAGCTCATCCCAGATCCAACAATGATTCGTGGTAAAGGACGTCTTAAATCGACTACAATTAGAAATGAAATGGACTAGGTTGAACCATCTCAGAATAGACTCAAATGTCGATTATGTGGTCAAGAAGGTCACAATAGACTCCTATGTCCTTTAAATAATCAACCGCAACAATAAATAATATGTTTTTGTGTTATCAATTAAATAGTTATCTGAATTATATTTTGTTCCTAAGTAATTTAGTTGATGTTATATTTACCGCAATTATAAAATTTAGAAAACTATATTCTAAATAAGATTAAAGCGTCAACAAAGTTAATATACAAAAACAACAACAAACGAAGACTAAAAGTAACAAATAATACAGACGATAAAATATAGTCTAATGATCATGATGAAGACCATGTATATGATCAGTGCCACACTGTCATTCCCTTCTACGTGCATCTTTATCTGGATTACGTCGAGGCTGAGGTGGTCGATGACTGTTGACTGCTGCTTCAAAGTCAGGTCCCAAATCACCAGCTAAAAGATCGTCCAGATGAGGCATATCTACTGAAATCTCAAACGGTGGACCAACTGACGTAGATGGAGTACCCATAGGAGTAGTACCAAATATACTATCTAACGCCCACTCTAATGAAGGATCAGCGTCATGTGTTGTCGGCTGAACTGATGGTCCAGGATAACTATATGTAGGAGGCATCTGTTTCGGGCCCTGTGTAAACTACTCAGGTGTGTAATAAATACCAAGAGCCCTATCTGGCATCGGCAGCACAATATGTGGTCTACGATTAACTGCAGTACGTCGCCGAGCTAACCCTTAAGTCTTAACACTACTGAAGGGTATATGCACATCCTCCACCGGAATCCTAACCGCTCCAAGTGGGGTACTCGTGGCAGGCTTAACTAACTGAAAAGCCTCACAACTCAACATAGCCAACTGCTTGGATATCTCAGCCATCTAGTCCCTAGTATGAACAGCCCATCCCTCAGTAGTTACAATATATTCAACATTCTTAACCAAAGCAGCCTACAAAAAGAAACTTGTTAGTATATAATTATAATTTTATCTTAATTAATAATTCAAAACTCAAAATATAATAAAATTCATACCAGATAAGCGGTCTATGCATGCTTTGGGTCAATATATAATTTAGACTTCTTGCGATACCATACCATATACTTATCATTATATGACATAGGTCCGTCCACTGGTATCCCATCTACCACATATTGCATATGATTCTCCCAGATTTGCATAACTGACTCTAACAAAGTGACCAACTCCTGTCCTCCTTGCCTCTAAGTGTCAGCTGATGTAATTTTTGCAACTGAGATGGATCTGAAGGAATGAACTGTCTGAGACCAAACTGTCTCATCACTTTATCAGGCTGGTGCCACTCAACTATCTGAAAGTAGAACATAGGCACAACAGCTCGCTAGATGGCCATCCCACCTAAACATAGCAGGTACTAACTGCAAAACGCCTCCAGAATAAGGCTGCCATACAACCTGAAAAAATACATGTGTCAAAATTAAGTAAATACATGTATCAGAATTTTTTTTTTTGTTAAAAAACTAAAGAAAAATATAAATTTGATATTATTATAACAAATTTCATTGGAAGATGTGATTGTTGATACATATAAAACTAATTAAATTTTTTATTTAATTTTATCATGATTATTTAACATTAAAATAATTAAAACTAAAGAATAAATAATTATTTATCTATACCTAATCATTTATATGAAATCTTTTCGGTAACTATAGCTAAAATATAATATATAATATTTACCTTAAAATTATTATATCATGAATAAATTAAAATATTTAGTAAAGATAACCATTACGAAATTAACATATGAATATAACTATGCATAAGATATAAAATACTCTTTTATCTTGAGGTAGTGAAAGATAACTAATAATAGGAAAATAATATTTTTATTTGAATTTATATATTTTTGAAATAAAAATATTTGATAAATTTTCAATAAATACAAACTATTGTCCAAAATATTTTTACCATCAAGTACTAATAAATAATTAATTATTCTCTGATATTTTATTATCTTAATTTTAAATAATTATAATAAAGCTTAATTATCTTAATTTTATTTATATCAATTGTTACACTCTTCAACCAACTAAAATAAATATCCAGACTTAGAGAATCTAATTGTCACTGTTCAGTTATATCCGAATTGTCCCTTTTCAGTTATTTTGTTAAGAATTCAAGTCGGTTGATAATTAAACATTGACGTGAATACATGATTTCTTTTTGCAGTTTTCAAAAATAAGAAAGCATACTGAATAAGATATTTATTAATATTCAAATATCATGGATACATGTTACAATAATATTGTTGTATTGTCCAGTTGTTTCAAATATTATAGATATTTATTAATATTGGGAATAAAAGGGGTGACTTCTTTCGAGGCAAACAAAAAAAAAATAAATGAAATATAACTTTTATTTTTTCCCTATTTTTCAATTAAAGAGTGAGTATATACAACTTATTATAAATCAATTTTTACACATATATTTTATTTTAAATTATTGTTGTTAGAGTTCTTTTTCTCCATTTAAATAAATAAAAATAATTATTATTATATTAAATATTTAATAATAATTAAATAATACATTGATACTGAAAGTCTTTTCCTTATAAATCTAATCCATAATCTGCCCTGTCATAACATTTACAATATACTTTTCTTAATTATAATTATTTCAATGGATAAAATTATTAAATACTGATAAATAATTAGTTTTCTTTTAATTTTAATTATCTTAATCTTAAATAATTATAATAAAATTAAATGAAAAGTTTATTTAATTTTATATTTATTAATGGTCACATTTTCTGAAAAAAAAAATACTTAACCCTGCGTAACATATTTAAAATACTGTGCTACACTTAACATAATAATATAGTTTGCATTCAAAGATTTTAGTCAAATAGAAACACTGCAACTTATGATACATGATAATGCTGTCAGCGGGAATAATTAGTTAATTATGCGAACTATTCTATATATGCAGATAGAAAATAATGAATGTTTGAGTCACGTGATATGTTAACTATTTTCACATAATAATCTTAAATCAATATTATTTGTATCCATATGTTAATTATTTACTAATATTTGATATAATTATTGGAAAATTTTATTTATTCATTTAAAAGAAAAATTCGGGTTCAGAAATTTGACTGGACTTAAAGCAATATATTTTAAATTCTTGGTTGATTTCTCATTTTTAAATTCTTCTAATGCAATATACTTCATTTACATTGTTCTATAGTACACATTTGATCTAGACATTAAAACACCTTGAATATTTTTGGAGGCACTTACTTTCTTCTTATTTATTCACGCTCATATAATTATACGTGTATTTGTAAGATAAAAGATAATGACAGAAAAATTTGATTTGATTTAATTATTTTGGCTGATTAATGCAGATCTTATTTTATAAAGGGAATGAAGATGCAAGGTTTGCATATTTGTGGAACTAAATAATTACTAGTTTTTGGGAGGAAGATCTTATTAGCAATAGGTAAGGGGATGAATAATTTCATGTGTTTGGTTCTTGAAGAAATTATGGTAAAGGAAGAAATTATGGTCAGGGTTAAATGCTAGTTTGTTAAGTTTTGGTTTGCTATTTACTTTTGAATTCACGTGGGGATATTTAAATGGATAGATTCATGCGGATAGTTGATAGTGTAGTTGTGACTTATATTTAAGATTTTATTTTGCATTCTAAATTTTGTAAATGTCACTTATTGAAATGGATGTTTCTACTACTATGACTCTTGCAGCTTCCATGACCATTTCGGTGAGTTTAATCATTTTGGCTTGAGGGCAAGTCTTAGGTTATATATCCAGCAAAGAACAAAATGTAGTGAATTATGTCACAAATATATAGTTCCTTTTTTAAGTCCATTTATTATGCTAGACATCTTACATGGTACCCTTTCAGGTTGGCTCATTATTTTCTCTTTTCTACAATGCACATCACTATTTATGAATTGTGTCATAAAATATGATGCTTGTTCATTATAAGTATTACTATATCTCAGAACAAGTTGTATGAGAAAAATAGGTTTGCCTCCACTTCTAAGTCCAATTAGTATTACTATATATCATATACAAAAAAAGTTCACATTTTCTGCTAAATGAAATGTACTCAATGTTCACGTGTCTTTAAGTTGCAGGTAAAAGTAAAGGAAAGGATCGTCTGTAGAATAAGCATTAGTTTAAGGAAATGAAGCTAATTTCTTAAAGTTTTCACAACAAGACAAGTATAATAATTTTGATTTTTTTTTTGTCAATTCAATTTTGATCTAGGTTATGTAACGTGAAGTAAAAAGTAATTGGATGAATTTAGGAGTAGCACTTCAATTTCCATTAACATTATTGTGCATGATATAACAGACAATATATAAATAGTATTTTAGTTCCTTATTTTTGGAGGTAATATTATTAAAGTTGTTACATTTTTAAAAATTAATGAATACTGCTGCAAATAGTATTTATAGCGGCACATTTTTTACGGCAGGTAAAGAAACAAACGCCGTTGTAGTATTTTTAACGGTAGTTAACAGAAGAACCGTCGTCAAAATCATCTTTGAAAACAGGTGTTTAAACACCGGAAGTGGAAAATATTTTTGACGGCGGTTCTTCTGTTAACCGCTGCAAAAAATGCTACTTAATGTGCTGGCATGCCTTCGATTTTCACTTTCATTGTTCCATCGCATGTTACCTTGCGTTTTCAGCCTTCGTCTCTCTTTTTTTCTATTCAATTTCAGACTATCATTTTCTTCCATTTTCTCGTTCTACTTCACCATTTCTTCACTGTTGGTTGCCCATTTTAGTTTGAACCTCCATTTTGGCGTTTGGAAAGGGGTTTTTAGGTTGTTTACCTCCATTTTAATCGTCGTCATGCCTCACCATTAGCTTGTTGATCGTTTGAAGCTTGTAATATCTCTAAAGAAAGCCAGTCATCGCCGTTCATTTGTTGTCACGGTAGGCTCAAATCTCAAATCTTATGTGTTGTGAATTGGACTTATTCTTATTAAGGCATAAATATTTGAGGTTGTAGAGAAATTTTAGTCGCATAGTGGGAGAGTTTCTGAAACGAATCGTGTTTTATTTATATAGATTGATTTTGAGTTCTTGAGGAGATTTAACAGAAGGTTGATTTTGAATTTTAATGAATTTAACAGGTTGATTTTTAGTGTGATTTTCCCCTTTGTAATTTTCCTCCAATATTTGAGTGTTCTCATTGTTACTATGAGTGCTCTGTTCATTACATTGTGTTTGGATGATTAAGAGAGAATGAATATCACTGTATACACTGTGTTTGGGTCATTATTTAGGAACATTGAGCAGGAGATTTTGAGTAGACAAAATTGTGGTATTAAAATTTTTTAAGATTTTTTTATGATGTTGTGGAATACATTGATCATGTGATTAATTATGAGTTGAACTTGGTGGATTTTAGTATGTTAATTTTTTTGGGAAATATCCAAATTATTGGGGAGACTCTGTCCAATTTTCATTAAAATTGTGTATATATAACTGATTAAATTAATTTATGAGTTTAAGTTTATGAATTGATGTTGTTTAAATATTGTTTAAATAAATGAGATGTACCATGCATGTTCCTTTCTGACACCTGATTAAATTAATTTATGAGTTTAAGTTTATGAATTATCATGTTGTTTAAATAGATGAGATGTAACATACATGTTCCTTTCAGACATCTCTTTTGTTATTTAACTTGTGTAATTCTAGGATATATAGTTCTTCTTCACAGTTAGGATTTGAACACTATGTTCTATAGAAATACACCAAATCATTCTTTAAATGTTAGTTTATGCTCATATTTGTATATTCTTGTTCATTGGGTGACATTATGATGGTTTTTATGTGAAATGGTGGCTGAATAATTAAAATAGATTGTAATATTGTTATTAAATAATGGTGACTAGATAGTATTGATTATATGACTGTGGATTATAGTTGATTAATTTGTGTATGGTTTTTAATTTATTGAA
This sequence comes from Hylodesmum podocarpum, assembly GCA_026586105.1. Classification (NCBI taxonomy): domain Eukaryota; kingdom Viridiplantae; phylum Streptophyta; class Magnoliopsida; order Fabales; family Fabaceae; genus Hylodesmum; species Hylodesmum podocarpum. The sequence goes on along the minus strand of JALJEV010001412.1, from coordinate 271,046 downwards.
ATTATCAAATTATAAATGAGACTCTGCCCAATTTTTGTTAATTTAGTTAAGTTAGTGATAAAGGACTCCTTAGAGAATTTTCTAACAAAGCCTTGAAGTTCCCGATCTAACTTCTTCAATGATCATTCAATGGAAACCCTAGGGGAGTTTCGGTCAAGACCTAATAAAAAGAACTCAAACAAAATGGAAAAGGAAAAGGTGGAGGGAGGAAGAAGATGAAAAGAATGGCGCCATGGAAGATCCAATAAGCCTAGGAGGAATCACCACAATGGAGTCAAGAGTCCATTGATAAGATCCAAGAAACCTTCCTAAGGATGACAAGAGAATCCTCTCTCAAAAGCTCAAAGCTTATTTCATTCAATTTCGTCAAAAGGTCCTTTACAATTTCGTTTTGGCATGTATTTATAGGCCTAAGCTACTTGGGATACAAGTTAATCTGACTGGGCACCAAGTTTAATCTAAATCTAAATAAAATCTAATCTAATCTTGGGCACCAAGTTTAATCTAAATCTAAATGAAATCTAATCTAATCTTAGCCCAATTATTCTAAAACACTAAATAAAATATTCAAAAGTAATAAAAGATTTTGGGCTGTGAGCTTTGGGCTCACTTACAAGGCCTTACAATTTAAACAATTAGCTAGAAAATCCTGACAGTATCCAAACGTTTATTTCAAGCCCTACTTTCTCCAAGATTCATTCCGAACTGGGCTTTGGTGTCTTCATAGCTTTTATAGCCCTTTAAGTCAGCTTTAAAATGCCACCAAGATGAACATAATTGGAGTTGCGTAGCCGAAGTTATGCTCAAAATACTGAACCTCCTCCACTAGCTTTGACTTGGAGAGTTTGTTGGGCCTTTGAGATGTTCCTACATCAGTTTCGGTCAAGACCCAAGATAAATCAATTCAAATCAAAAAAAAAAAAGGAAAAGGTGAATGGAGGAAGAAGATGAAAAGAATGGCGTCAAGGAAGATCCAATAAGCCTAGGAGAAATTGCCACAATGGAGACAAGAGCCAATTAATAAGATCCAAGAAACCTTCCTAAGGAAGAAAAGAGAACTTATTCTCCCAAATACAACTCAAAAAGGTCCTTACAATTTCGGCTCACATGTTTTTTAGACCTAAGCTACTTGAGATGCAAGTTAACGAAAACTAGTCTAACTTGGGCGCCAAATTTAACCTAAATCTAAACAAAATCTAAACAAAATCTAATCTTATCTTGGTGCCAAGTTTAATCTAAATCTAAATGATATCTAATCTAATCTTGGGCGGCAAGTTTAATCTAAATCTAAACGAAATCTAATCTAATCTTGGCCCAATTATTCTAAAACATAAACAAAACATTCAAAAGTAATAAAAGATTTTTTGGCCGTGAGCTTTGGGCTCACTTATAAGCCTTACAATTTAAACAATTCGCTGGAAAAATCCTGGCGCCATCAAACGTTAACTTCAAGCCCAATTTTCTCCAATATGCAATCCGAACTGGATTTTGGTGTATTCATAGCTTTTGTAGCCCTAAGTCTTCTTTAAAACGAAACTTGAAGCAACTTAATCGGAGTTGTGTAGCCCAAGTTAAGTTTGAAATACTGAATCTGTGTATTTAGGCACCCAATACATTATTGCTAAAGGAGAATGTAAACCTCAACGTCAGGCTGAAGAGAATCATTGGAAAACTTAAAAGTAGTATTAAATTTATGAAATTAAGTTTAAAGAAAAATATTAAAGTATTATCTATTTAATCAGTTGTGATGATTTAAATACGTATATGTAGTTATTTATTTTGTTATTAGTTTATTTTAATTCTTGTTTATTTGACTATGGAGTTTCCTTGATTGCCTTATTTGTGTGTGAGTTTAATTCATTTTGTTGAATTAAATATTTTGTTATAGGGAAGTGATTGATATGGTTTGAGAGATTAAGTTTTAGGCATATTGCATTAACGATTCGTTGAGGTTTGTGATAATCGATTATAAATATTTTTTTTTAATGGGTACTAAGAAGGAGTAGGGAGGTTGCCTTTGGTGGACATGTGATAGTGTTTTGAAAATGAGAGAGATTATCATGAATGCTAGGTGCAGTGAAAATGTTTCCGAAAAGTGAGGATAAACGGAACTAGTATGGTTGGTCCTTGACACGTAGATGTAATGACCTAGGACTTTGAGGGTATTCGCAGTGGGGAAAGCTTCCACTATGACCGATCGTCACCATGAGTGGGAAGTGATTCCTATTTTAACATTGGTTACCATGACTGTAACTATCTAGTATCTCTGGTTAGAATGTTAGATGTGACATGAGAGTGAATTGTGAAGAGCATGCATCATATTGGGTCGAACGACGTGATTGATTATGATATGTTGTGAATGAGATGTTCTTGTATTTTTTGATATTTATTGTGTTAAGCTACCATTGTTAATCTCATTGTTATTATTAAAATTTAAACTAACACTGTGGTTGTTTCTGTTGTTTGACACTTGTGATAACCCTGCGAACAAGCAAGCAAATGAGCAGTTTGTTGGAGGCGAAAATAACTTAGGCTAGGAAAGGAATCTGATTACTTGAAGACTTGGCATGTTGTGGCATTTCCCTTTCTTGAATTTGAATGAATGCTTCTATTTTCAAATGTTGAAACTCTTTTTACATGTTAGAAATTTCATTATTTGAGACAATGTCTTCCTTTTGAGACATACATAGTTGTAGACTTCAATTTTAAAATTTAATCTTTGAAATAAAAATTTAGTCATCTTTATTGACTGCATAGTTATTTTCTCATGAGCAATAGATAAATTAGGACGTTGTAACTGTACCATCTGAGGGGTGCTACATTGGACGTAGTCTTTCTTAAGATGAACTGGTAAAAATCCTTGTGTGTTCATTTTAATACTTAATTACTTATTATTAACTAAGGTTACAATGTAAAATTATTTCGTTTGAAGATAATTTGATTCATCTGAAAAAAAAACTTGTGTATGATTAGGTTGTGTCTATCAAAAGACATGTTTGTAATTTCTTCATTAGATGAACCACTGCTTTCACTACCCATGTATTCCCATGTAAGCAAACTCTTCTTCTTCTTCTTTTTCTTCTTAGGATTCCACCTATTCTTAAGTTTAGGATATTTAGCCCTGGTGTGTGGCTTGCCTTACTGCATTCGTAGCAGATAATCTAAGAGTCTTCTTCCTTCTTGACCTTTTTCTTAAGAAGTCTTCTTTCCTTTTTCTTGAAAAAGCGGTTTCCTTTGCCTTTCTTCATCATTTTCTTGAATCTCATTTTCATTAATGATACTTCATCCTCGGAAGGGTATTTATAACATGCTAAAGATGTGGTGTCGGCTTCCCCTTTGAAAGGTTTGTTTTTCTTATTTTTAACTTTGGAATCTCCAAGTTTTGGGAATTTCTTCTTTGCTAGTAGAGCAATGGGCCCTTCCACCTTGATTTTATCCCTGATGCAAAGGTTTATGATGCACGTCGGGTGTGCAATGATTAAGTCGAAACCCAATGCTTAGCTATGGAAAGTATACCACAGTCATCAAATAATAAGTATTAAAAACAGGGGTTGTCGTACCTACAAAGATAAGCATATTTGGGATTCTATTCTTATTTTAAATCATATTTTTCCAGTGAGAGAAAATTGGTTTGTTTGTTGAGAAAGCAATGGTTGTAAAAGAAGAAAGTAATGATAATTTAGAACGATTGGGATCTCTATTTCACCATTAATTCCCTCTAATACTCTCCTATCTGTTATTCAAATATAGTTTATTGGTTGTGTTGGACCTAAAGCTTGTAGATACAGTTATGACTCTCTTAGTGGTTTTGGTTTTGATAAATGTATTTTCGGTTTTCCATAGATGAAGTGTAATTAGGATTGATCCATGTATTGTTTGTTGAGTTTAGGCATGAATGTGTTGAGTTCTTTGTTTGAGACCCCAGAGAATGGTTAAAACTTGAGTATGGATGATCATGTGACTAATGTTTGATTTCCCTATGAGAAAAACAGTTTTGAAAAACCTGGAAATCCATTTTTCACTGATGTAATCGATTACAGGGGTGATGTAATCGATTACATTTGTTTTCCTCTCTGGTGTAATCGATTACATGGTGTATGTAATCGATTACATTATTTTTGCTCTTGGTGTAATCGGTGTAATCGATTACATGGTTGATGTAATCGATTACATGGCTTGGCCTCACTGATGTAATCGATTACATCTCCAATGTAATCGATTACATGGTTTGAAATTCACTGTTTCTGGGTTTCCCTCTTCAATGTAATCGATTACATGCTCGTGGTAATCGATTACATGCCTGGAAAAATCAGTTTGGAGGCTCTAACGGCTAGTGTAATCGATTACATGCATTTGGGATCAATTACATTGACCGTTGTAGCTCAGATTTGCACGTTTTCTTCCTCCAAATTGGTTTTATAAGTATAATCTTGATGAAACATATGAAGTTGCTGAAAACCTAGCTTCTTGAATCAACTCTTACACTTTCATATGCTCTTTACATAGAGTTCATCAAGGTTTTCAAAGACAAAGGGAAACTTGATTCATTCCTGATTGGGTGGATTTCATAGTGTTCATTTGTGATCGGATTCTGCACTTGAGGTGTATTCTTTACGATCTTTGTATTTTCCAATTCGGGTTGTTGCTCTAGGAGAGAGGTCTCTCTAGATAGAGCATTGTGTTTGAGAAGTGATTCTCAAAGTTTTGATCTTGGAGGTGCCAAGGTCTGGGAAGTTCTGCAGTTTTGGGTGTTTTGATTTCTGTTTGTATTGCTTGTTGCAGAGTGAATGTAAAAGGATACAAAAGGAATCATTTGATAGTGGAAAGCCAATCGCAACAGTTGTTGGGTTGGGACTGGACGTAGGCAGTTGGCCGAACCAGTATACATCACTGTGCACTCATCTTCTTCCTTACTCTCTTTACAGTTTTCACTATATTGTTATTGATCATATTCTGCTTTGTATTTGGAAACTGCATTGATAATCAACTCATTAATTGGTTTAGGAATAGAATCAGTAATTGAACTTGTAATTGAATCTGTAATTGAAAGGTAATTGATAGGTAATCAAGATTAGCTTTCGGTTGAATTAAAAGGAATTAGAAACACGCGAATTTGGGGTAAAGTTTAACAAGAATCTATTCACCCCCCCTCTAGATTCACACATAGGGACCAACAATTGGTATCAGAGCTACTTCTAGTAAGTTGCTCTAGAATTTGATCCATAATGGCCAGTAATCAATTACCATTTGCTGAAGGTGCCTCTATTAATAGACCTCCTCTGTTTTGTGGAGATAACTATCCATTTTGGAAAGTTAGAATGAAAATCTTTATGGAGTCTATAAATAGAAACATTTGGCAAGCTGTTGTAACTGAGTACAAAGCTCCAACATACATAGAAAGTGGGAATGAGGTTGAAAAACCATTTGAGAGTTGGGAACAGGAAGAAGTCAAGAGAGCTGAAAATGATGCTAAAGCTTTAAATATTATACATTCCGCATTAAACTCGATGAATTCTTTAGAATTTCAGCTTGTACAACAAAGAAAGGAAGCATGGGATCTCATCATGGTGACTCATGAAGGTACTCCCTGAGAGGTGAGAAGAGCTAGAAAGAACACACTCATCCAAGAGTATGAAATGTTCGAGAATGGCACAAGGTGAGTCTATCATGGACATGCGAAGCGATTCACACACATTGTGAATCACCTCAAAGGACTCGGTAAGGTCTTTGTTGAGGAAGAGGTAAACATAAAGGTGCTTTGAAGTCTCTAAGCGAGAAAATGGCAACCAACAGTCCACAACCATTACGAGAATCAAAGGACTTGGCCTTAATGACAAGTCTTGAGTTGTTTGGTAAGGCGAGAGAATATGAGATGGATATGTCACGTATGGTGATGAAGAGCAAAAGGACAAGAAGGCTAAGAGTTTGGCACTCAAAATGGAGGACACAGACTAGTGATAGTGATGCATCATCAAGTCTGTGGAAATGAGTCCGAGCAAGAAAAATGAATCTCATGGTCGAGAAAGTTCAAAAGGTTCATGAAGAAGAACAATGACAAAAAGAGATTCAACAATGCTAGAAAAGGCTCATCTTCAAAGGTCACATGCTATGAATGTGGAAAGGCTGGACACTATAGATCGGAGTGTCCTAACTTGAAGAAATCAAACAGCGATGAACCTAGAAGAGTAGAACATGAGGAAAGGCCCAAGAAGGATAAATTCCGCAAAAAAAGGCCTACATTGCTTGGGAAGAAAATGACTCCTCATCCTCCAGGTGAGAGTGAAAATGAAGAAGCCAACTTGTGTCTTATGGCAAATTCAGATTCTGATAATGAGGTAAGTGATTCTGATTCATCTACTCAAGATTATGATGAACTGTATACTGCTTTTTGTGAGCTCTTCAAAGAAGCGAAAAAATTTGAAAAATTGAGTAAGGTTCAAAAAATTAAAATTTCGATTTAGAAAATGAAATTTCGGTTTTAAAAACAATGTTCAAAATCTGAAAAAGGAAAATGATGACTTGAAACTACCCTTTTTCAAAGTGTAAATTGTTTATTGCCCCTTTGAAAAAGAATAACAAAGTTCTACACATTTAAACAAACCAGGTAATAATAGAACTTTCTCATGTAGTTATTGTATGCAACCTGGACATAACAACTATAATTGCATGATTAGAAAGAAAGGTTTAGATAGTGGATTGTTTAAATGGATTAAGAAAGATAGTCATTGTTCTAACATGAAAGGACCCAATAAGATTTGGGTACCAAAAACCAAATGATATCTTTCTCTGTGTAGGTGTGCTTGAGAGCCAAACACTCAACATGGTATTTGGATAGTGGCTGCTCAAGACATATGACGGGTGACAAGAGCAACTTTATCTCCTTCAAATCCAAAGAATCTGGTTCAGTAGTGTATGGAGATAATAACAAAGGTAAAATAATGGGTATTGGTGCTGTTGGAGACAAATCCAATCCTGTCATTGAAGATGTACTGCTTGTGGAAGGATTGAGATACAATCTTCTGAGTATTAGCCAACTCTGTGACAAAGGTTATCATGTGTCATTTGATCAAGGAAGCTGCAAAATTAGTAGCAGTAAATCAAATGAGGTACTAATGATTGGTAAGAGACATGGTAACATCTACATCCTTGAACTTAATCATTCATCATCATATCATGCATGCTTTGCATCAAATGATGATATATCTTGGCTTTGGCATAGACGCATAGCACATATTGATGTTCATCAACTTAATAGACTGTCTTCTAAGAACTTAGTGGAAGGGTTACCTGACATAAAGTTCAATAGAGAAGGTCTTTGTGATGCATGTCAAAAGGGCAAGCAGTCTAGAAATTCTTTTAAATCTAAAAATATTGTTTCAACTTCTAGACCACTTGAGCTTTTGCACATGGATTTGTTTGGACCCTCTAGAACTGCTAGTTTAGGTGGAAACCTATATGGACTAGTTTTAGTAGATGACTACTCTAGATTTACTTGGGTTGCATTTATACCAAGTAAAGACAATGCCTTCAAAGTTTTCAAAGTAATTGCCAAAAGGATATAAAACGAAAAAGATTTGAAAATTAAGTCCCTTAGGAGTGATCATGGAGGTGAATTTGAAAATGAATCTTTTGAAAAATTTTGTGAAAAATATGGAATTAATTACAACTTTTCTGCACCAAGAACTCCACAACAAAATGGAGTTGTTGAGAGGAAAAATAGATCTTTAGTAGAACTAGCTAGAACTATGTTAAATGAAAATGATTTGCCAAAATACTTTTGAAATTTGAAGCGTTTTCCACGCTTGCTATGTTCTAAATAGAATAGTGATTCGTCCTATTTTAAAGAAAACCCCCTATGAACTCTATAAGGACAAAAAGCCTAATATTTCTCATTTTAAAGTATTTGGCTGCAGATGTTTTGTTCTGAATAATGGCAAAGAACCCCTTGGTAAGTTTGATGCCAAGGTGGATGAGGCAATTTTTATTGGGTATTCATCAACTAGTAAATCATATAGAGTTTATAATAAAAGAAGAATGTGCATTGAGGAATCTGTGCATGTAAAGTTTGATGAATCTAACAATCCCCAAAAGGGAAGTGCTCTTGTTGATGATGATGAAAGTACGCAATGATGACAGACGGTAGCAAACCTCAAGAACAGCAAGATCCACCAACCATTTCTCAAGAACAGCCAAAAAGAATGGAGGAAACCAAGAGACTTATCTCTTGACAACATCATTGGTGACATCCATAAGGGAGTATCTACTAGATCTTCCTATAATATGTTCTGTGATGATTATACATTTGTATCTCAATTTGAACCCTCTTGTGTTGATGATGCTATTAATGATGAATTTTGGATAAATGCTATGCATGAGGAGTTGAATCAATTTAAGAGGAATGATGTTTGGGAATTAGTTCCTTTTAATAGAGATATGAATGTAATTGGAACAAAATGGGTGTTTAAGAATAAGTTAGATGAGAATGGAATTGTGGTTAGGAATAAGGCTAGACTAGTAGCAAAGGGATATAACCAACAAGAAGGAATAGATTTTGGTTAAACATATGCCCCTGTTGCTAGATTAGAAGCTGTGAGAGTTTTACTTGCTTTTGCCTGCATTCATGATTTTAAACTGTATCAAATGGATGTTAAAAGTGCATTTCTAAATGGCTATATCAATGAGGAAGTTTTTGTTTCACAACCTCCTGGATTCACTGACATTAGTTACCCTGAACATGTATATAAACTTAAGAAGGCCCTCTATGGTCTTAAGCAAGCCCCTAGACAATGGTATGAAAGATTAAGTACATTTCTTTTGTCAAAAGGGTATCACAGAGGAAATGTTGACAAGACACTCTTTATTAGAAAGAAGTCTAACTACATTTTATTGGTTCAAGTATATGTTGATGATATCATTTTTGGATCAACCAATAAATCTCTGTGTGAAGAATTTGTGGCAAGCATGAAGGCTGAGTTTGATATGTCCATGATGGGAGAACTCAAATTCTTCCTAGGACTACAAGTCAAACAACTAAAGGAAGGAATCTTCATTCATCAAGCAAAGTACACTAAGGAATTACTGAAGAAATTTGACATGGAGAGTTGTAAAATCTCTAATATCCCTATGTTAACTAATCTCTATTTAGATAATGATCTTTCTTGGAATAGGAGTAGACCAAACCAAATATAGAGGGATCATAGGATCTCTTTTATATCTTACAATAGCGGACGACATAATGTTCGGTGTTTGTGTTTGTGCAAGATTTCAATCTGCACCTAAACAATCACACATGAATGCTGTTAAGAGGATTTTGAAATACCTTAAAGGAACTACAAACTGTGGTTTGTGGTATCCTAAGGGAACATCCCCTAGTTTGGTAGGTTTTAGTGATGCTGACTTTGCTGGTTGTAAAACTGATAGGAAAAGTACTAGTGGAGTATGTCACTTGTTTGGAGAAAGCTTAGTCTCTTGGTATAGCAAGAAGCAAGCCTGTGTTGCTCTATCCACAGTGGCGAGTATGTAGGCTGGAAGCTGTTGTGCTCAAACCATTTGGTTGAAGCAACAACTTGAAGATTTTGGACTAAAGCTTGATCACATCCCAATCAAGTGTGACAACACAAGTGCAATTAGTATCACGAAGAATCCGGTCTTACACTCAAGAACAAAGCACATCGAGGTGCGTCATCACTTCATTAGAGATCATGTTGAGAAAGGAGATTGTGAGGTGGAATTCATTGACACAGAAAATCAACTCGCGGATATCTTCACAAAGCCTCTACCTAAGGAGAGGTTCTTCAAACTTAGAACCAATCTTGGTATACTAAGTGAAGAACATCTCACATAAGTGTTGTAAGTATGATAGTTTAATCATTCATTGTGCTTAAATTTGGTATGAATTCATTGCATTACATGATCTTGACCATTAACATGAAGAATCAAATGTTTTTCAATCATTCTATATGTGAAATCCATGAACATTGCAGTACATAGCCTATTTTCAACTTTATTTGTGATTTTCTATAGGATGTAATCGATTACAACATGTATGTAATCGATTACGAGGCATTTTTTGCTACGATGTAATCGATTACGGGTTCAATGTAATCGATTACAACAGATTGAGTTTCGGATGTAATCGATTACGATCCCAATGTAATCGATTACATGGTGGTTGATTTCGGATGTAATCGATTACATCAAATGTGTAATCGATTACATGGGTGCTCTGCTTCACAAATACCTTGTTTTTCCTCTGATGTAATCGATTACATCATATATGTAATCGATTACATGCGCTCTGAAAGGGTTTTTCAGAGTTGTTCTTCGTTTCTGGGCTTGGTGTTTTTGCATTCTTGGAAGCCCATTCCTAGATTCATTGTTTCTAGTCTGCATTGTGAGGCATTTTAGTTGTGTTTTAGGTTTTTGATTTCACTTTCTCATTCATAAACCCTAAAATCTCAAGAGCCCCCATTCTCTCTCTCGTGAACTCTGAACCATCTCCTTCCTCATCTTCAACCTTCAATCTTTTCTTCTTCATCACCAACATTCAACCATGGACGGACAAGGAAGCAGAAAAGGATGAAAGCTAGAGCTAGCCGAGACATCCAAGAGGAAAGACGTACCAAGAAGAGACAAGAAACCTCTTCCAAAAGGAAGGCTTCTGAAGAATCTGTGCATCACAACCCATGGTTCACCACGAAGGAACAAGAAACTCGTTTCTTCACTGATTTCGCAAACAGGGAACTCGTACCCCCAAAGATTGTGGACTTAAGATGGCTGGACCATGAAGGATTTACCTTTCACTCCATGCTTCGAGATCGAACTTGGAGAAATTTGTTGGGGCGAGGGTTTCATTTACCCCGATTTGGTAAGGGTGTTCTACTCTAATCTGAAATATCACCCTAACTCTGGAAGAGTTATGTCTGAAGTTAAAGGAGTATCCATTGTTCTGACTTCTGACATATTCTTCAATCTTGGTGGAATAACGAATGAGGGTATAGTCCCTACTATGGAAAATCTGGCAGAGGAAGGCATTGAACTACGAGAAGGATGCTTTTTATATGAGCATGTTGAAAAATCCGAGGTTTGGGAGGCTGAAATGACAAGAGGGAGAGAATGAGGTATGAGGAAGACTTTTGGTATTGGTGGTCTCAACATTGACGACCGTCTTCTTCATTATACAATATCTTTGGGTTTTGGTCGCTAGGGGTACCAATCATGCACAGCATGGAAGAAGATATTTTTTTGATGGCTGCCCTGAAAAATGGAATTCAGATTGATTGGGGTCATGTTGTCATGGACAACATGACCAAGGTAAAGAAATTTCATGAATTCAAATGTCCATATGGTTTGTTTATCTCACGTGTTCTGGAGCAGTGTCAAGTGGATGTCTCCAATGAGCACGAGAGATTGGTCGAGGATATCCATGTTCTTGGTGATATGATGCTGAAAAAGATGAGGTTGACCAAGACAGCAGAAGGCTGGATATCCAGAGAAAAAATTCAACAACAACAACAAGACCAACCACAACAACAACAACAACAACAACAAGAACAACCACAACCAGAAGAACATCCTCCTTCTGATGATGATGGGGATTCAAGAAATGGGAGTACATCCCTAAGTCTAGATTTGAGTCCATTGTCATTGATAGGCTGGATGAGATGGATAAGCGCCAAGATGATCTGGGAAAGCAGATTAAAGAATTGGAAAGGAATCAAAATCTGCATTTCCTTGATATGAAGTCCTTGATGGAATCTATCATGGAGCGCCTCAACCAAGATGATGATGATGGTGATGATCAGTGACCCCCCTCTCTGTACCTCTCTTTTTGGTTTGATATACCAAATAGGGGAGAATAGTTAGGTTATCCTAGATAGGGGGAGTTGAGAGTTGAGATTAGCTTTGATAGGCTTCTAGTATTGATTAGTGATTTGAAGTTATGTTTTTACTTGTTTTATTGAAAATCGAACTATGTTATTGCTTTTGGATATTGAAAAAATTTGCTTTGAGATTCTGTTATGATTCATTGGTCTTGATCTATAAAATTGTGATTGAATCATGTCATACATATTTGAATGAATGATTGATTAGTAGTGCATATGCATATTGTATTTTCTTAGGAAAATTCTAACATATGCGGGTATGTCAAAGAACAACACATATCCTAAAACTCTAGGAAAACCTCAACTATGATTTGGTACATCAAAACCAAAAAGGGGAGATTGTTGGACCTAAAGCTTGTAGATACAGTTATGACTCTCTTAGTGGTTTTGGTTTTGATAAATGTATTTTCGGTTTTCCATAGATGAAGTGTAATTAGGATTGATCCATGTATTGTTTGTTGAGTTTAGGCATGAATGTGTTGAGTTCTTTGTTTGAGGCCCCAGAGAATGGTTAAAACTTGAGTATGGATGATCATGTGACTAATGTTTGATTTCCCTATGAGAAAAACAGTTTTGAAAAACCTGGAAATCCATTTTTCACTGATGTAATCGATTACAGGGGTGATGTAATCGATTACATTTGTTTTCCTCTTCAGTGTAATCGATTACATGGTGTATGTAATCGATTACATTATTTTTAGCTCTCTGGTGTAATCGATTACATGGTTGATGTAATTGATTACATGGCTTGGTTCATCGATGTAATCGATTACATCTCCAATGTAATCGATTACATGGTTTGAAATTCACTTTTTTACGGGTTTCCCTCTTCAATGTAATCGATTACATGCTCGTGGTAATCGATTACATGCCTGGAAAAATCAGTTTGGAGGCTCTAACGGCTAGTGTAATCGATTACATGCATTTGGGATCAATTACATTGACCGTTGTAGCTCAGATTTGCACGTTTTCTTCCTCCAAATTGGTTCTATAAGTATAATCTTGATGAAACATATGAAGTTGCTGAAAACCTAGCTTCTTGAATCAACTCTTACACTTTCATATGCTCTTTACATAGAGTTCATCAAGGTTTTCAAAGACAAAGGGAAACTTGATTCATTCCTGTGATTGGGTGGATTTTATAGTGTTCATTTGTGATCAGATTCTGCACTTGAGGTGTATTCTTTACTGATCTTTGTATTTTCCAATTCTGGGTTTTTGCTCTAGGAGAGAGGTCTCTCTAGATAGAGCATTGTGTTTGAGAAGTGATTCTCAAAGTTTTGATCTTGGAGGTGCCAAGGTCAGGGAAGTTCTGTTCTTCAGGTTGAAGAACAGTTTTGGGTGTTTTGATTTCTGTTTGTATTGCTTGTTGCAGAGTGAATGTAAAAGGATACAAAAGGAATCATTTGATAGTGGAAAGCCAATCGCAACAGTTGTTGGGTTGGGACTGGACGTAGGCAGTTGGCCGAACCAGTATACATCACTGTGCACTCATCTTCTTCCTTACTCTCTTTACAGTTTTCACTATATTGTTATTGATCATATTCTGCTTTGTATTTGGAAACTGCATTGATAATCAACTCATTAATTGGTTTATGAATAGAATCAGTAATTGAACTTGTAATTGAATCTGTAATTGAAAGGTAATTGATAGGTAATCAAGATTAGCTTTCGGTTGAATTAAAAGGAATTAGAAACACGCGAATTTGGGGTAAAGTTTAACAAGAATCTATTCACCCCCCCCTCTAGATTCACACATAGGGACCAACAGGTTGGATAAAATTTCTACCCTCGTGATCGTCCCTATCGGGATTACCCACGCCGCCTAGGTTAACTAGATTAATTAATCTCTTAATTTAATACTAAGTTAATTAAGGATTTAAATATGTGAACCTAGGGGAAAACTTAGGTGCATCCACACTATTAACCACTCCTATCTCTAAGGCTCTAGCATAATAATGGTGTAATTTTCCATTACTACTTAGGTTCCTTTTCTCAAAGCTCCCATAGGTTTACTATCATTTCATTAGTTGTCAATTAAAGAATAACATTAAGCAAAGAATGAAATGTTAAACAATCTAGGTATTATTAAAGGTAGAAAAAGATTTGGTCTAAACCTCTGCAACACGAAAAGAAAACTGCACTTTTCACTAAAATCTTTGAGTAAATCAGTCAAAGCTTGCTCTCGCGCTTACATCTGCTGATACATTAAATGTTATAATTGCTCACTCTGCTAGATTTTAAAGTACCCAAGATAAAGGACAACGTTCAAATTAATCAGTCTAACAGAAACTTTAAGGAGCTGCCTATATAAGGACTTCACTTCAACGATTTGAAGTTAGCAAACTTACGCTAAAAAAGTTATCATATCCAAGTTTCGCTCACAAGCTCTAAACCTAGTTCATTAGCTCTGAATCTTATTGTAAAACACCTCTCTTCATAGAGGATTATCTTTTGTTATATCTTATAAAACCACTTTTGTGGTATTGTAGCCTGAGCAGGCTAAGTGTTGAAAGAATACTTATTTAGCCTGAGGAGGCTAAGTGTTGAAAGAATACTTGTTTAGCTTGAGGAGGCTGAGGTCTAAAGAATACCCTGTTTTAACCTAAGGATGCTAAGTGTTGAAAGAATAACTTGTTTAGCTTGAGGAGATTGTGTCCAAAGAATACCTTGTTTAGCCTGAGGAGGTTGGGTCCAAAAAATATTTGTAATTAGTTAGAGGTGGTTGGGTTCAAATAATGCTTATTAGTGGAAACTTAGCAAGTTTCTATGTATAGTCTTCATAGACGAACCAATATAAAAATATTATTGCCTTATCTGCTTGTTTATTGACTAACTAAGGACAAATAATTTAACTAAGATTTCATTAAAATCAATCTTTATAACGGAGGAAAACTTGCGTCTATCCTGAGTTTGAAAACCACATACTCAAATCGCATCGTGTGAAAAGAAATTTTATTAATTTAACACAATTCAACCCTAATTCTTGTGTTTTTATAATTTATAGTTTGGTATCAGAGCTCAGCCTCTAAGGGTTAAGCGCCTGACAACTGTTAGAGGAAAAGGTTCGGGATGGCGAACTCCCAAACGATGCTCATCACTCAAGGTTCCTCCATGAACAAACCTCTAACTTTCTCTGGAGATGACTACCTTTACTAGGCAGGTAGAGTGGAGATGTACATCAAGTCTACCCAATATAGATCCAAGAGGACAAGGGCGGAGCCGAGAAAAAAAAAGTGTGGGAGGGGCAAAAACTTTTTTTAAAAAAATTTTTTAAAATTTTTTTAAAAAATTTTTTTAATTTTTTTTTAAATTCTTTTTAATTTTTTTAAAATGTCTTTTTTTTAAAAAGAAATATTTAGTTAAATGAAAGTCCACTGAATACATAATAATTTTTTTCCTTTTTTTAAGATTAAAATAAATTTAGGAGAGATTAAAATTTATTATTAATATATATATATATATTTATTAGTATATATAAATTTATTAATAATATATATATATATATATATATATTAAATTTATTACTAATATATATATATATATATATATATAAATTTATTACTAATATATATACATAAATTTATTATTAATATTTTCTAAAATATATGTTTTTAAATTTATTATTACTAATATATATATATATATATATATATATATATATATATATATATATATATATATATATATATTTAAATTAGATATAAAATTATAAATCAAAAATAGAAAATCATCAAAAATTTAAATTTATTAGTATAAATTATTATTTATACATATAATGATTTTTTAAAATAATTATTTTAGAAATATTATAATTATAATTATTTATTAGAAATTATAAAACTAAAATTATTATTATTTATTTAAAATAATTATTATTTTTATATAAATTATATATATATATATATTTATATTGGAATTTATTATGTGTCAATAACCTAACATATCAGAATGCTCTGGTAGGTGACACCATCAAACTTTTAAATTTGTTTTTTAATTCTAGGTAAGTTTATGTTATAAGTTAATAACTTATATCATATAACCATACTAGGAATAATTCTACAAACGAAATTATCATAAAAACAGTACTCAAACCAAATCTACAGAAGAAAAAAAATTGTAACAAAGCCTTTCTATCATCTATTTATATCAATGGAAATATTTTATTTAAATTTGTCACATAAGATTATTACAAATATATAAAACATGATTAAAATATTAGGTGAAAATAAAAACATCATGCGAAATATAAGAAGATGGTTATAGTAAGTTCTCCTTAACAATAAATATTGAACTGAGGCAGGACATATTTTTCAATGTAGTTGACAATGTAAGAGTACGTTAGAGTCCCAATATACACATTTGGAAGTGCTGTTACATATCTATTGAAGTTCAGAACATAATAGTCCTATTCCAAATGTACCGGACCCGCAGACCTTAAATTGGTTACCTCCATACCTATTTGATACATAAATGCAAAAAAATCAAATATACCAAAAACACATAAAATAATAACTATATAATTTCTATTGATATGACTCAAATTAATTACTTCTTCATTTTTAATTTGTTTTAATTTAACCACAGTTATACTTTTAAAAGTCAAACACAAATGCGAATATGATAAATTTAATAATCATAGTTCATTCAAAACATGTATTTTAGAATAATTATGAAAAACAAAGGCATGTATTTGAATATATAATTCATAAATTTATCTCACCATACTTTCCAAGGTGACTGAGAAGGTTGAGTGTGGCATAAAATATGTCAGCACACGTTTGTTCCTTAGTAGCGTAGCTTGAATTTGAGACATGCGTTGCACCAATTTTTGATTATACTGTTCAGAATCAGAATTTATATACTCTACACATGTCTGATTCAAGTGAAACTTAAATGAAATTTCATGAGGTATGCAATCAATATGACCAAGTATAGCAATACCAAATTTTTACATCCAAGGTCATACAGTTCCTACAATTTTCTCAAAGAATTGTGCTTAATTGCAAGTGTATATGTGAATTAACTTGTTTACAAAATGCTTAAAAAAATTAATGTTTAAAATAGTATTTACCAGGCGAGCAATAATATTAGTATGATCTTAATTATTTAAAGAGACGATATAAATGTTAAAGAATGTAAAGAGAAAAAAAAACAACTATAATTACCATTATAATTAATATAACTTCACACAAAAATATTTAACTATAACAAGAAGTGCAACTTCTTAAGAGAACATGATTAAGGAATACAACAATGTTACAAGTGGTTCATTAAATTTCACCAACAAGAAAGAAAAAAAGAGGAGTGAGTACACTATTAAGTTGATAACAAATAACTAGTTTATCTTAATGGAGTTTTAAAGCCTAGAAATCAAATAATCTTGGTACTCTTCAGTGATTAGGATAAACTTCTAAAAGGATAGTCATGGAATTTGAAAATGAAATTATTAGAACCTGAATAAATGACAATAAGAGCATCTCCAATCATTTGATTAGTTTGATTTTTTCCTACAATCTAGATGAGTTTTACTTTATAAGCTTTGAAATATTCAACTTGCTTAGACATTGACTTGGCATTGAATAAATCTCCGGTCGACTTATCAATACCCAAACGAGTGGATGCAAAGGAAACATCAATTAGAAGGTCTTGGTTTGTTAGGCTTGATTCTAAATAAGGAGGGACAGTGTCTTTAAGGTTAGTATAGAAACAAGGAATTCCTGAACCAATTTCCCGTTGGAAAGTATTTTGTAGGGCTAGTGAGTAGTGAAATCCTTCTCATAGGGTAAGTGGTATGCCAGGTTCACTAGTGGCATAGTGTACTTATTATTTCCTGTGTCCAACATAGAATCTCTAAAAGCGAAAATGGATGAGAATTTAGGTATAATAAAATTGGTCATGCTAACAACTTTCGGGCAAAAACGATAAAGTGGAATGCAGGTGCCATTGTTGTATTTATGTGATTGAACGGCACAACACCACTTAGATGGGATAATGAGTACAGGTCTTTAAATTCTATTACTTATGTTGAATTTTTGCTTAGTACTCATATATGAAATAGAAAAAAAAAAGTAGAATTTTTCCTTTTATGTCTATCTTTTACAAAAGAAAAACTCACAATTATTATTTCCACTAAATGATTAAAAAAATTATTAGGAGAGAAAAGTTTAAATATATTTTTCTTACCGATAGATTATGTTTTTCGCCTAGATTTTTAAATACTTGAGCCTTTTTTGGCTCAATTTTTTTTAAATACTTGAAAAATAAATTTGGAATAAATTTTTTAATTACTTTCCTTTACTAGCTCAAAATTTATATGAATGTTTGTTAATTTGATTAAGGATTATGAATAAATATAACCTTTATCAATATATTAGTTATTATGAAAATATTTGATATAATTATAATATATTTTATTTATTAAATAGATGGAGATATCAAACTCTAACAATAATAATTTAAAATAAATTATTTGTACCAAAATTTTTTTTATAAAAATTTGTGTGCACTTATTGAGCTAATTATAGTTGAGAAATGGCAGAAAAAAAAAAACAAAAGTCTTATCCTATTTTACTTTTTTGTTTAGCTAGAAAACCAAAAAAATATATATATAAATTCGATATAGAGAGCCAAACCAAAATATATATATATATATATAAATTTGATATTTATTTTGTTTCTTTGGAAGATACGATTTTGGGTAGATTTAGATATTTATTTTGTTTCGTTGGAAGATATGATTTTGGAAGATATGATACGATAGTTTATACAAATAAAATTAATTAAGTTTTTCATTTGATTTTATCATAATTATTTAAGATTAAGATATTTAAAATTAAAAAATAAATAATTTTTTATTTATACTTAATAATTTACATGAACTTGTTGACTTAACTACACTTTTGATAAATGATGTAACCATGCTTGAGAAATGATGGAAAAAATCAAAAATTTATTCCATTTTTTATTTTTTTTTTTGTTTATTGTAATTGTTAAAATATTCAGATCAACACTTAATTTTGAAAGAGACAATTTTTTCGTGTAGATTTAAGATTTATTTTATTCCATTGAGGAAGATAAAAAATTTTATAAATAAAATTAATTAGATTTTTCAATTAATTTTATTATAATTATTTAATATTAAAATAATCAAAGTTAAAGAATTAATATTTATTTATTAGTATTTAATAGTAATGAAATATTCTAGGTAATTTTTTTTTAAAAATTATGTATCATAAGAAAAGTTTTAAATATTTTTATCAAAACACATATATAAATTTATATAACAGTATTATTCTCTTATTATTCTTAATTTCCTAATTGTTGTCTTTATTACATTTTTTAATTTTTATGTATAAAATAATAATTTTAAGATAAATATTAGATATTTTTAGGTTAATATTTCAAATAAAAAATTTAATATTATTGATGAATTAAAATTTTAATATTTATATTAAATATTTTATGAATATATATATATATATATATATATATATATATATATATATAACTCCTCAAATAAACATTCTTATTTAGGAATATCATGTCTAAAATCAAAATTATAATGCAAAATAAATTAATCTGGAGATAAGAATATTCTTATTTTAAAATATTTTATAACAAATATTAATATTAGTATTTGCTATGTCTAGAGTTTAGTACTTAAGTTATTTTTAATTTAATCTCAGTCTTACCCTTTTTGTCCTCAAATAATGTCAAGTGAGGATATGATATTTTTTTTATTATTTTATATTTTGTGTTGATTTTTAACCGTTATAAAATGCTAGAAAGAAACTAAAAATCAAGATAATCTATGTATTTTTGAACTCATATAAATTAAGATAATCTATGTATTTTTGAACTTATATCTATGTATTTAAGTGTAGTCTATATATTTTTTTAATTTATTGATTATATTTTAAGTATTATTTTTGTTAAATCTTAAAAAAAATTAAAATTTATGGCATATTTAATAATTTGTTTTATTATGTAAGTTTTTAAAATCCTTTGATTAAGTAATTTTTTTTTTCAAATTTAACACAGCACAATGAAATGGGATATATAATTTAATTTAAAAATTAATACAATTTTGAAAAAATTACAAAATAAATCTATTAAATTATCATCATATACTTTTTATAATAGGATTATGATAAAATAAAAAAATTTAGTGATATATATATATATATTTTACATACTATAATATATATATATATATAATTAATGCATATTTTTTATAAATGTTAGTTAGTGTTGTGGTAAAATAGTTATCCTTTATCCTAATATTAGAGGTTCTAGTATTACATGATGCTGCCTAAAGTATAATAAAATTCTACGAAATTAAAAATAGGAAAGAAAATAATTAACCTTTAATATTACTGATATATCTTTATATATATACTTACTTGTGTTTAGAATATTCTTTTACGTTTTATTGTTGAGTTTTATTTTGATCTCATGGTAGAAATGATTTTGTGGAGTAATATATTAAAAATATTAAAGAAAAACATTTCTTAATTATACCATTTTTTTTAATATAAAAAACTAATGCATTTTAAATCTAACCCTTGATATAATCTATAACGTTTTGAATATTATTTCTTATTTTAAGTACCAAAAATATATAATTAATATTTTAAAAGTAATAAAAATTTAATACTTTAATTTTTATTTTAGTGTGTCTTATTATATGATTTATTTAAATATTTATATAATTTTTGTGAGATTATATAATATATTTGTAGAATTTTACATGTAACTTGCTTTTGCGTATCGTCAATTCTATAGTAACTTTGTCAATAAGATTGGTTAATTCCATAACTAGATCAGTTCAACTTACTCATCCAATTAACCATTTATCTAAATAAATCAATCACTTATCTAAATTTATCCAGTAGAATTTAATTATGTGTTAATAATCTAACATATTAAAATGTCTCAACAGGTTACACCATCCAATATTTAAATTTGTTTTATAATTTTAATTAAGTTTATATTATAAATTATTAACTTTATTTATTCTTAGTATCTAATAGAGTTTCTTTTATATAAAAAATATGTTATTTTTTAATTAAAACTTATGTTTTAGTAATATTTATATTTGAATAATGAACTTCTTTAATTTTAACTATTTATATTATGATTGAACTGGATAAATTGTAATAATATTTAAATTTGAATAATGTACTTTTATAATTTTAACTATTTATATTATAATTGAATTTAGAACTTATAATTATGATAATTTTAGAACTTATAACTATGATAATTTGTATTGAATTTGTATGTTTTTTATTATATTTTAAATTATATGTTTGTAATATGATCACTGTTAATAGATTAACAATTAAACAATATAAATGTTAATGCATAGTGCAAAATATAAGTACACAATTTAGTTTTATATAAAAAATTAATTTCATTTACTTTCTTTTTTATATATCTTGTCTGGATTCATAGAAAGATTAAATTACTTCAACTTGCATTAGTTTAAAATTTCGAGGTATATATATAATTATATTAAAAATAATTCCACAAACGAATTTACCATAAAGTTGTCATAAAATCACCCTTTTATCACTAATAGAAACATTTTTTAAAAAAAAAATTGTTACATATCACGATATTACAAATACATAAAAAATATTACAATATTTAATGAAAATAAAGATATTATTTAAAATATAAGAAGATGTTGCAGCAGGTTCTCCTCAATAGTAAACATTGAGTTGAGGCAAGACATATTTTTTGATATAGTTGACAAGGTAAGAGTACGCGTAAGCTGCTTCAGTCAGATGGAAAAAGTCCCATAACACATGTTTGGAAGCGTCGTTACATACTGGTTGAAATTCAGAGCATAATAGTCCTATTTCAAATGTACCCGACCCACAACACCCTAAATTAGTTACCTCCATGCCTATTTAATACGCAAATGCACAATATCAAATATACCAAAAACACAAAGGCATGTATTTAAATATATAACTCATAAATTTAACTCACCATATTGTTCAGGGTGATTAATAAGATTGAGCGTGGAATGAAATATGTCAGCATAAACAAGTCTGCTCCCCGGTAGCATAGCTTGAATTTGAGACATGTGTTGCACCAATTTTTTATTTTATTGTTCAGAATATGAATTTATATACTCTACACAAGTCCGATTCCAGTGTAACTTGAATGAAATTTCATGAGGAACACAACCAATGGGACCAAGGCCAGCAATACCAAATTTTCGACATCTAAGATCGTAAAGTTCCTACAAATTACCCAAAGAATTGTGCTTAATTACAAGTGTATATGTGAATTAACTTGTTTACGAAACTTTTAAAAAGAATTAATGTTTAAAATAGTATTTTTCATATAAGCAATAATATTAACAATGATTTAAATTATTTAAAGAGACAAAATAAATATTAAAACGACGTACAGAGAGAACAAAAACTGTAATTATAGTTGTATTTAATATAACTTCACATTTTATCAAAAAGAAAATATTTGAATGAGAATTATAAAACAAGTGTGAAAATTTTTTAACTATGATAAGAAGTGCAACTTCTTATAAAAATAATTATAAGAAGTACAACAATGTTACTAGAGAGAAATAGATAAATATTAAACTAAACAAGTGGTTCATCAACATTTCAAACAAAATTAAAGAAAAAAGACGAGTACAATATTAAACTAATAATAAATAACTGGTACTCTTAGAATGTGAACATCAAACTTCTCAAGGGGAAGTCATAAAATTTTAAAATGAAATCGTTAGAAGCCAAAGAAATTACAATGAGAACATCTCCAAGTATTTCATTAGTTTGACTTTCCCCTACCATCTGGACAAGCTTTGCTTTATAAGTTTTGATATATTTAACTTGCTTTGACATTGACTTAGCTTTGAATAAAATCCCGGTCAACTCATCAATACCTGAATCAACGCATGCAAAGGAAACACTAGTTAAAAAGTCTTGATTTATTATGTTTGGTTCTAAATAAGGAGGGATTGTGTCTTTAAGCTTCATTATAGAAGCAAGGAAGTCAGGAACTAATTTTTCGTTTGAAAATCTTCCATTGGGCCGGTGAGTAGGGAAATCCCTACCATATGGCAAGTAAATGGGCAGGTTCATTACTGACATGATATACTTGTTATTACTTGTCTACCAAAGAATCTCCAACAACTAAAATGGACGAGAATTCTTATTATGGAACTGTAAAAGATAACTTAGATGAGGTGTTGAATACAAGCCTTTATATTCTGCCTAGATACTATTTATGTTGAATTTTCACATAGCAATCAATATGAAGTGAAAAAAAAAAGTTATTTTTTTATATCTATCTTATAAAACTCAAAATGATTATTTTCACTAAATGATAAAAAATTTATTATATAAATAAGATTGACTAATATGATATATATCATATTTTTCTCGGGATAATTTTAGAAAAAATAATAGAAAATAAATATGATTTTTATATAAATTAAAATTAACTAATACATAGGTTAAATAATTGTTGTTGAAGAAATTAACACGAGAAAAATTTGCAAATAAACTTAGGCTTAGACTAATATTAATTTATAAAAATGATATATTTTTCTTATTTTCTTCTTTTATAAATGTTTATTACATAGAAATTTTTATAAAAATATTATCTGTCAACACAATTTATATTAGACTGATTTATTATTTTCTAGTATATTAGTCAAGACAAATTTTATTAGGAGACAAAAAGTTAAATATATTTTCATGCAAATATATTATGTTTTTCAGGTAGATTTTAAGTTTTCTTTACTAGCTCAATTTTTGTTTAATTGCTTGATAAATAAATCTGGAATAAATATTTTTAATAGCTCCCCTTTCCCGGCTCAAAAATTTATAATAGCTCTGAGATACTACTTAGAAGTAGCCTTTTATCAATTGTGAATTTCTAACTTCTAATCTTTTATATTTTATTTTTTTTATTCTTAAAGTATTTATTAAATTTCTTTATTATCACTTTTAAATGAAGTACAACTTTATATCAAACTGATATTTTATTTAATTTAATTGAAATTATTTTAATATAATAATATAACTAAATGCAAAATATATAATAATTAAAATTAAATGATATAATTAAAATAATTTATTTTAAAATAAATTACAACAGTACAATAAAAATTGTAAAATAAGACTATAAATACTTTAAAACATTTTTATCTACAAATTAACAAAATTAAAACTTAATATAAATTATCATGTGAGCTTGTCTATTTATTTTATTATATATTTATTAACTATTTTTATAGATATTTAATCAAATATTTTTTGTTCCATTAAGCTAATTTCTTTTTTTTTAACTTTCAACTATTAGCTTTCACGTTATCAGTTACAAACATAATTTATATCTAAATCATTTGATTAAGGATTATGAATGAATAAAACCTTTATTAATATATTAGCTATTTTTAAAATATTTTATATAATTATTATACTTTTTATTAATAATCTAGACGAAGATATTAAACTCTAACCACAGTAATTTAAAATAAATAATATGTACCAAAAATTATTTTATAACAATTTGTGTGTACTTATAGAGACAATTATTGTTGAGCAGTGAGAAAAAAATAAAAATTTGATATTATTATAACAAATTTCGCAAATAAAACTAATTAAATTTTTTATTTAATTTTATCATGATTATTTAATATTAAAACAATTAAAACTAAAGAATAAATAATTATTTATCTATACTTTTTGGTAACTATTCTTAAAATAAAATATATAATATTTACCTTAAAATTATTATATCATGAATAAATTAAAATATTTAGTAAAGATAATCATTACGAAATTAACATATGAAGTTAAGAATTCAGGTGAGGATAACCATTACGAAATTAACATATGAAGTTAAGAATTCAAGTGGGTTGATAATTAAGTATTGACATGAATACTTTAACAACTATATTGGAGGGTTTGATTGGGAAGTAGGAATCTACGTGATTTCTTTTGTAATTTTAAAAAATAAGAAAGCATAACTGAATAAGATATTTATTAATATTCAAATATTATGGATATATGTTATAATAATATTGTTGGTATTGTCCGGTCATTTCAAATAATATAGATATTTATTAATATCAAATATTATAGATATTTATTAATATTGGGAATTCAAGGATGACTTTTGAGGCAAACAAAAAATAAATGAAATATAACTTTTATTTTTTCCCTATTTTTTAATTACAGAATGAGTATATACGAATTATTATAAATCAATTTTTACACATATAATTTATTTAAAATTATTATTATTAGAATTCTATTTCTCCATTTAAATAAATAAAAATAATAATTATATTAAATATTTAATAATAATTAATTAATACATTGATACCGGTGATATTAATTCGTTAGATGATTAGAAGATCAAATTCTAATTAATTTATTTATAGAATAAATTATGTTAAGAAGTGATCAATTTAGAAGTTAATAGCTGAAACCTAAAATTTTAGCTTCTTAACCTAGAAGTATTTGATTAAATATTAATTAAAATATGTTTTGTTTTGCTGATAAAAATATGTTTTAAAGTGTTTATAATTTTATTAGTTTAACCTTCATTGTATTTTTGTAACTTTATTTATAAATAAATTATTTTAGTTATATCATTAAATTGTAATTACTATATTTTTATATTATATATTTTACATCTAGTTATTAAAATATTTTCAATTATGTCAAATAAATTATAGCTTTTTAAATACATGCATTACGAAAATCTTCCATAGAAACAGAAATGTAAGAGTGAATGAGATCATTCAAGATGATAATGTCGAAACATTAAAATATTAGTGATGATATTAAAAAATTTAAAATTTCAGTAAAGATAATCATTGTCAAATTGACATATATAAATTTAATCCATAATCTCAAATCTAATCATAACATTTATAATATACTTCTGTTTTTAGTGTCCTTTCTTGACTATAATTATTTTTGATGGATAAAATTATTAAATATTGATGAATAATTATATTTTTTAATATTTAATTTTAATTATCTTAATTTTAAATAATTATAATAAAATTAAGTGAAGAGTTTATTTAATTTTATATTTATCAATGATCACATTTTCCAACAAAAGAAAAATACTTAACCCTGCCTAACATATTTTTAAAATATTCTGCGACACTTAACTTAATAATATAAGTTACATTCAAAGATTTTTAGCTAAATAAGAAACACGACAACTTATGATACATCAGATAATGATAATGCTGAACTACTTTAATTATATCAACTATTTTATACATGTAAATAAAAAATAATGAATGTTTGAGTTAATTATATTTACATAATAATCTTAAAACAATATCACTTGTATCTATATATTAATTATTTATTAATATTTAATATAATTATTAAAAAATTTTATTTATTCATTTAAAAAAAGTTTAGATTCAAAAATTTAACTGGACTTAAAGCAATATATTTTAAATATTTTAAATTTTTAGTTAATTTCTCTTTTTTAAATTCTTCTAACGTAATATATTTTATTTATATTATTCTATAATACATATTTGATTTAGACATTGAAACACCTTGAATATTTTTAGAAGCATTTATTTTTTTCTTAGTCACGCTCACGTAATTTATACGTGTACGTGTAAAATAACATATAATGACAAAAAAAATTAATTTAATGTAATTATTTTTCTGATTGATACATATCTCAAAGGAATCATTTATTTTAACAGGTGCATGGAACTCTGCTGCCACTTGTTATTACATATTTGTCAATTTAATATTTTTTAAAAACACTAATTTTATCATATAACACAAGTAAAATAAGACTTTCAAAAATATTTATAAATTATTTATTAATAAAAATTAAGAATAAAAGTTGGACCACACTTGTGTGAAATGTTTATTTATCATCGAATAAATCAATTTTTTTTCATAATTTTATATGTTTGAAGTTTTTTCAATACATTGTAATTTTGAATCAAATCATGCATACCCACGAAGCTTCTTATAAGAAATAACACATTTTTTAACAATTTCTTTTTAGAGTATTTGTTTAAGAAATATGTATTATAATAATTCTCAAAATACATTTTAACAGCTGTTTATAATTTATTTTAATTCTTCAAATATTATGAATTCTTTCAATGTAAATCACATTCATTTTTGTGTGATATACAAAATTATTTACTATTATATTTTCTAAAACTAATAAATTATTCTGATTGATGTTTTCATTCTTTGATTGTTAAAATATTTATGTAATATTTTTTTATAATTAATTTTTTATTTATTTAAATATTTTGGAATTCGAATTGTTTTAAAAATTAAGTAAGGATCTATACTAACTCTTTGAAAAGAAACAACAGTGTTTGAACATTCTAATTGATATCATTTGTTTCTTTTAATTGAGTGAGTTATATATTATAGTAATTCTTAAAATATATTTTAATATTTATTTATATTCATTTTTTATTTTTCATATATTATGGATTCTTTACAATACACTCCATCGATTAATTTTTATGTGATATAAAATAGATAAATTATTTATCATTATATTTTTTTTAAAAATAATCAATTATGAATTTTTTTGTTGTTGAACTATTTGTGTAATATTTGCTAATAATTAATATTTTATTTATTTTAAATTTCTGGGATTCTCGTTGTTTTGAAGATTCAGAATATAAATGTGGACAATATAACAACTATGTTAATTTTAATTTTTCAAATCAAATAAAAAAACAAAATAGCATAAGAATTTATTTTAAGGCAGTGTTGGTATAATTTGATTTCCCTTTCTAAATGAATAAATAAAATATTATATCAAATATTTTAATAAATAATTAACAAGTAATATATATTCATAAAAATATTTACAAGAATATAAAAATATTCTCTATCATTTAAAACTTAAACAATTATGTATCCTAAAAATTATTATTTCACATATAGTTATTTTCTTAAAATAAAAATTTGGTAGAGTATTAATCCAATTCATTCCCATACAATCATGTATAAGATATGATCATTTGCTACATAAAATTATATATCTTTTAAATAAAAGTCTTCCTAATTCAATAAAATAAATGTCTGAATGATTAAATTTAAATAAATTTTCAGTTTTTATATTTGTACAAATATTTATTCATAATTATTTTTATATATTTAAAATTTTAAGATTAAATTTGATAAAATTAAATAACCAATTTAGTTTTAAAAAAACATTAATTATGTTTTGAGAATTTAAGTATTGATGTGCGCAATATAACAACTACAGGAAAGGTGGTTAAGTTCATCTTAATCTTAAGTTTTCAAAAAAAAAAAAATAGTATAAGATTTTATTTTAAGGGAGTGTTGATAGAATTTGATTTCCCTTTTAAATGAATAAATAAAAAAATTAATAATTATATCAAATATTTTAATAAATAATTAACATGTTAATATATGTTATATAGTCATTAATCCAGTAATTCGGAGATAAAAATAGTTAACATGTTAAATGACTCAAATTAATACAAAATTATGTAATTCATATTCTTAAAAAAAAATTAATAAGAATATGAAATATCAATTCAACAATATTTTTAAACTTCTTTCATCTAATAAAATATCTTTATTATTTAAAACCTAAACAACTATGTACTCAAAAATGATTATTTCATAGATATAAGTTTTTTTTTTTTCTAAAATAAAAATTTGGTAAAGTTTAAATAATCCTAAATTAATCCATTTCATATGTATACAATAATGTATAAGATTTAATTATTGTTACATAAATTTATATACGCATTAAAGGCATTATTATTGTTATTTATTTTCCTAAATAAATTTTTGATTATGTGTGGTCAATTTACATAATAACATTAATTATTATTTACTCAATTTTCTAATTATAAGTAGTCAATTTATATAAAAACATTAATTATTATTTAATTTTCAACACAATTTTCAAACTTGATCATGAGTAGTCAATTTACATAAAAATATTAATTATTATTTATTTTCCTACATAATTTTCAATTTTCCAGGTCTGATCATGATCATGAATAGTTAATTTACATAAAATTATTATTTATTATTTAATATCTTACACAATTTTCTAGAATTTAGTAGTCATATCATA
The DNA here is from genome assembly GCA_026586105.1 of Hylodesmum podocarpum. Taxonomy (NCBI): domain Eukaryota; kingdom Viridiplantae; phylum Streptophyta; class Magnoliopsida; order Fabales; family Fabaceae; genus Hylodesmum; species Hylodesmum podocarpum. The sequence continues at coordinate 242,031 of JALJEV010001412.1, read as the reverse complement.
AAATATTTACCTAAGCATTAAATGTTAAATTAAACACAATAGATAAATAATTTCTTTGGTATTCTCGACGACTAGATATTTCCAATAAATTATTTAATAAGTAATATTTAAAAATATTTTTTTAAAAATTAATTAAGAGAAAGAGATATTTATTCTAATCAACTTGTAAGGATGAGTCTCGCTTCTATGTTCGGTGTTTATTGGCCAAAGGATCCATTTGTAAGAATATTTTAAATTTTTATTATACAACTAAAGACTTAAATTATAATCATCACAATTAATTAAATTATTTTTTAAAATTACAAACATCAATTATTAGTTTATGCTAAAAGCTAATTGAAATAAGAAGACTTGAAATTTTTTAAATCTTAATTATTACATATCATTATAATGATAAGTTATCAAATCTGAATGGTTAGATGAATTTTAATCAAATACACTTGATAAAATCTTACTTTCAATGTATTATTTAGTTATGTAAAAATTTCTTTATCTTACTATATATATATATATAGGAAATATAAACAAATTAACAAATATATATATATATATATATATATATATTAATTTTTTTATATTTCTCATTACTTATATAATAGATAACCAATACTTAACCACACAGCTACAAATTATCAACTAAGAACTCTTTTATTTACATCTTTTGTTATTTTACATCTTTCAAAATCAAAGTAAACATGTCTACCTAATTCAAGAGTAAAAATAAATTTTTACTATAATATTTTTAATAATAAACTATGATTTTTAAAACATTAATTCCTATTTTTTTCATCTAATTATATTTAATGAAAAACCTTCTATTTCTACAGTGTTTTTATTCTATTTTATTTATTTTTATTTTCTATCTGTTTCTCACTTATTTTTTTTTTCTGCCTAACAAACTTTGTCCTATGCTATTAAGATTGTATTTTGCATCATAGCTTTATCTGGTAATTATTGACTTCAATTCCTGCAAAGAACGTTTTCATTTTCTATTTTAATAATACTTTATATTTTTAAATAAATAAAAAATACTATCGTATTTCTTATCTAATTCTTTTCAATCAAATTTATCTTTGTCAAATATAGTTTAATATTTATTTTCTTTTTCAATTATTTTAATTATTTTTTTTATTTCTTCATGTTTTTCTTCAGATAAATAATTATTTTGATCCTAAACTAGATAAACACTTTTAATTTTGGTCTTTAAAAAATTCAAAAAGGTTTTCATTTAAAATTTACTAATTATGTTAATATCCATTCTTTTTGTGAAAATATGTTTTATAACTATTGTCCATTAGTATTAAAAAATGTAAAAGTATGAATAAGATAAATAAAAGAAATAAATTAATTTGTAAATTTTTATATTTTTTTAAAGATAAAAATGATTATATAGAAACTTTTAACTTAATAGGTATAGGTGGGAAGTGTTCTCTTTCATAAACGCGACAGATCCAGCCTAATTTTCTTTTTTTAATGATTGAGTTTTATATTATAAATATCAGAATTTAATATACCATAATGCTGCTTAGTTATAAATGTCATAAAAAATTTATATTTATATTTAAAATAAACAAACCTCGTTAACTGTCATTGCAAATAGATCTTAAGCATATAAAACAGACCTGATTTGTTAAGCATTGGGTCTGGCTTAACTTGTTCCCACTCCTACATTAAAGAAGGTTTATTTATTTTTATCCACTGTATTACATTGTGATTTTGAATCATATCATGCACACCCATGAACGTTTTAAGAAGAAATAACACATGTCTAAACAATTTAGCAGACATTATGATTTTTTTTTTCCTTAGAGTATTTTTTTATGAAATATGTAATATAATAATTCTCAAAATACATTTTAATAGCTGCTTATAATCTTTTTTTCTTTCTTCAAATATTATGAATTCTTCCAAAGTACACATTCTTGTCAACTCTACATTGATTAATTTTTGTGTAATATAAAATTACAAAATTATTTATCATTACATAATAGTCCTATTTCAAATCAATTTTATTTCGCAATCAACTACAATGAGCAACCAACAAGTCAACTCACTCCCATATACGTATTTCTCTATCTTCACATTTTATAACCGGTTGTCTACCAAATATTTTTCACTTCAAATGTACCTGACAGATATGTCTCGAATTAATTACTTCTTCATTTTTTAACTTGTTTTAATTTAACCACAATTATACTTTTAAAAGTCAAATCGAAATGTGAATATGATAAATTTAATAATCAAAGTTCATTCAAAGCATATATTTTAGAATAATTATGAAATCCAAATGCATGTATTTGAATATATAACTTATATTTATCTCACCATACTGTTCAGGGTGATTGAGAAGGTTGAGTGTCAGAACAAGTCTGCTCTCTAGTAGCATAGCTTGAATTTGAGACATGTCTTGTACCAATTTTAGATTATATTGTTCGGAATAAGAATTTATATACTCTACACATGTCCAATTCCAGTGAAACTTGAATGAAATTTCATGAGGTACGCAACCTATGAGATCAAGCCCAGCAGTACCAAATTTTTGACATTCAAGATCATACAGTTCCTGCAATTTACCCAAAGAATTGTGCTTAATTGCAAGTGTACATGTGAATTAACTTTTTTACAAAACTTTTGAAAAGAATTAATGTTTAAAATAGTATTTATCAGACAAGCAATAATATTAATAATGATCTAAATTAGTTAAAGAGACGATATAAATACTAAAGGATGTAAAGAGATAAAAACAACAATAATTACAGTTACCATTAATACAACTTAAAATTTTATCAAAAAGAAAATATTTACATGAGAATTATAAAATAAGTGAAAAAAATATTTAACTATAATAAAAAGTGCAACTTCTTAAAAGACTAGGAATAAGAAATGCAACAATGTTACTAGAGAGAAATAGATAAATAATAAACAAAACAAGTGGTTCATCAAAATTTCAAACAACAATAAAGAAAAAAAGAGGATTGGGTACATTATTAATTTGATAATAAATAACTAGTTTACCTTGATGGAGTTTTGAAGTCTAGAAATCAAATGATCCTGGTACTCTTCAATGGTGAACATCAAACTTCTAAAGGGCAAGTCATAAAATTTAAAAATGAAATAATTAGAGCCCGAAGAAATGACAATAAGAGCATCTCCAAGTATTTGATTAGTTTGATTTTTCGTTACAATCTCGATGAGCTTTGCTTTATAAGCTTTGAAAAATTCAACTTGCTTAGACATTGACTTAGTATTGAATAAAATCCTAGTCAACTCATCAATACCTGAGCCAGTAGATGCAAAGGAAATACCAGTTAGGGTCTTGGTTTGTTAGGTTTGATTCTAAATAAGGAGGGACAATGCCTTTGAGCTTTAATCTAGAAGCAAGGAAGTCAGGAACTAATTTACCATTGGAAAGTCTTTCGCTGAGCTGGTGAGTATGAAAATCTTTTCCATAGGGTAAGTGATTTTCCAAGTTCAGTAGTGGCATGTTGTAGTTATTACTGTCTGTCCACCAAAGAATCTCCAAAAGCTAAAATGGATGAGAATTTTTGTACAGTAATATTGGTCATACCAACAACATTCAGGAAAACAAGCATTGAAAAAATAAGGTGGAGTGTGGGTGTTGAAAAAATAAGGTGGAGTGTGGGTGTTATTGTTGTACTCTTGTGATTGAAATGCAAAACACGACTTAGATGGGATGATGAGTAGAAGCCATTAAATTCTACTTAGATACTACTTATGTTGAATTTTCCACTAGAGCCTTTAAATTCTACCTAGAAGCCTTTGAGCTTCAGTCTAGAAGTAAGGAAGTCAGGAACCAATTTTCCATTGGAAAGTCATCGGTTGGGCTGGTGAGTTAGGAAATCTTTTCCATAGGGTAAGTGATTTTCCAAGTTCAGGAATGACATGTTGTACTTATTATTGCTTGTGTCCACCAAACAATCTCCAAAAACTAAAATGGATGAGAATTTTGGTATAGTTATATTGGCCATACCAACAACATTCAGGAGAACAAGCATTGAAATGATAAAGTGGAATGTGGGTGTTATTATTGTATTTTTGTGATTGAACTGAAAAACACCACTTAGATGAGATGTTGAGTAGAAGCCTTCAAATTCTACTTAGATACTACTTACATTAAATTTTTGCATAGTACTCAATCTGAAGTGAAAAAAAAATATATAAAAAAAAATTGTTTCTTTATGTCTATCTATAATAATAGAAATACTCACGATGATCATTTTCACTAAATGATAAAAAAAATTTATTACATAAATTAGATTGACTAATATTATATATATCATATTTTACTCAGGATATTATTAAAAAAAATAAAAAATCAATATGATTTTTATATAAATTAAAATTGACTAATACATAGGTTAAATAATTGTTGTCGAAGAAATTAACATGAAGAAAATTTACAAATAAATTTAGGCATAGACTAATATTAATTTATTAAAAAGATATGTTTTTCTTATTTTCTTCTTTTATAAATGTTTATTACATAGAAATCTAAAAAAGGATTTATATGTGAACACACTTTATATTAAGTTAATTTATGTTTTTTTAATACATTAGTCAAGACAAAGTTGTTATTTTTTATCATCAAATTTTATTAGAAGAGAAAAATTTAAATATATTTTGATACAAATACATTAAGTTTTTCTGCTGAATTTTAGCTTTCTTTTACTAGCTCAATTTTTTTTGAAATGTTTAATAAATAAGTTTGGAATAAGTTTTTTTAATAACTTCCCGTTACTAGCTCAAGTTTTTTTTTTCTTTTTTTAAATGCTTGATAAATAAGTTTGAATAAGTTACTCTAATAGCTTCCTGGTATTACTTGAAAATAGCCTCCTTGTTAAGTGATAATTTCTAACTTTTAATCTTTTATATTTTATTTTTATTTTATTCTTAAAGTATTTATTAAATTTCTTTATTATCACTTTTAAACAAAGCACAATTTTATATCAAACAGAAATTTTATTTAAATTAATTGAAAATATATAAATAAAAAATTAAATAATTAAAATTAAATGATATAATTATAATAATTTATTTATAAATAAAATTACTAAAATACAATAAAAATTAAAAAATAAGACTATAAATACTTTACAACATATTTTTATTAACAGAACAAAATTAATTAAGTATTTAATCATAAAAAATATTGTAGATAATGTTCTTTAAACTTTTTGTATCATTGGAAAAGTTTCAATTATTATTATTTAAAAAATATATAAGAACTCTTCAAATAAACACAAAAATCAAATTCAAAAAGGATAAAGAGAAAAAAAAGTAACTTTATATATAAAACCCTAGTGCATAAACCTTTCTCTATATTTTACTCACTGTCTTCCTATGATAAAACCCTACTAGAAGGTCATATGTACAAAAGTCTACTTATTCAAAATGATTTGGCCTATTACCATTCTTCTCGTAAGTTATATTATTTAATTTTAAATGATTAGTTGATTTGTTATTTCAAATATTGTTATTGGTAATATTATCTGATTTAATTATATTGAAATAAAATTTATACTATTATTGAATTTATTGATGAAAGACTTATAATACAGTATTTGAAATATCTTGTTTATGTTTCTCTATCGATTTCTAAGTCTAATTTCCTCCTCCTCACCCGATTCCATCCCACTCCCCTCACCCTAATGCCTTCACTCCATCTTCTTAGGTTTTTCTGACATTTCTCAAGATATTAGATGTGCTTGATTCCAGGCCACTCCCCTTTACCCTAATGCTCTCACCCAAACTTCTTAAGTCTTTCATCCAACCCCATGATGTTTCATTCCAAACCACTCCTCCTTACTCTAATGTCCTCACCCTATCTTCTTAGGTCTTTCTGTCAATCCTATGATATTAATAGTGCCCGATACCAGCCCACTCTCCTTACCCCGATGCCCTCACCATAGTTTCTTAGGTCTTTCTATCAATCCCAGGATGCTCGATTCCACCCCACCCTTAACCCTAATGCTATCACCCTACCTTTTTAGGTCTTTGTGTCAATCCCTGGATATTCGTACAAATTATTAATACAATATCGAGTTCATTTTCATTTTTTTACATCTTTACTTTATGGTTTTCGTAAGTGCCGATTCTGGGCCACTCCCCTTACCCTAATGCCCTCACCCCAGCTTCTTAGGTCTTTCTGCAAATCCTAGGATATTAGCAGCTTCTTAGGTCTTTCTCTCCTTCTTAGGTCTTTCTCTTCAAGTGTATCACTAGGTCTAGGTAGTCTGCTTAGCATCTTCTTAGATCTTTCTCTCCAGCTGTAGTCCCAAGGTATTAAGACAGTGAAGAAATAAAACTACATAAAGTCTTTGAGCTAGTGCAGGCAGTCCGTATGAATCATATGCCAAGAAGTAGAGTAGGACTGTGAAGCTTGTGGGGTTAGCTTCTTAGTTCTTTCTGCCAATCCCAGGATATTGGCAGTGCCTGGTTTCAGGCTACTCCCCCTTACACTAATGCTCTCAACCCAGCTTCTTAGGTTTTTCTGTCAATCCCAGGATATTAACAGCTTCTTAGATGTTTCTCGCCAGGTATAGGTATTATGCTTAGTAGCTTCTTAGGTCTTTCTCTTTAGGTGTAGTCTCAAGATATTAGGACAGTGAAAAAACAGAAGCATATAGAGACTTTTAGCTAGAGCGGTAGTTCACGTGTATCATATGCCAGGAAGAAGATTAGGATTGTGAAGCTTGTGAAGTTAGCTTCTTAGGTCTTTATGCCAATTCTAGGATGTCCGATTCCAGGCCACTCCTCCTTACTCTCTCTTACCATAATGTCCTCACCCTAACTTCTTAGGTTTTTTCTGTTAATCCCAGGATATTAGCAGTACCTGATTCCAAGCCAGTCCCTCTTACCCTAATGCCCTACACCAAGCTTCTTAGGTCTACTTGCCAATCCTAGGACATTAGCAGCTTTTTAGGTGTTTCTCTCCTTCTTAAATCTTTCTCCTCCATGTGTACATAGTCTACTTAGTAGCTTCCTAGGTCTTTCTCTCCAGGCGTAGTCCCAGGATATTAGGATAATGAAGAAATAGAACCACATAGAGTCTTTCAGCTAGTGTAAGTAGTCTGCGTGAATTATATGTCAAGAAAAAGACTAGGACTGAACCACAAAGAGTCTTTTAGCTAGCGTAGTAGTCTGCGTGAATTATATGCTAAAATAACATATTAGGATTGTAAAACTTGTGAAGTTTCAACAAAACCAGATTAATATAGCGAAGCTTGTGAAGTTTCAACAAAACCAGATTAATATAGCGAAGCTTGTGAAGTTTCACAAAGTATTTCTGCTAGTGCATGTAGTCTACATGTACTCTAACAAATGAATCATATGTCAAGAACCAGATTTAAACGGGTGAGATAAGGATTTCCAGTCCTCTACTTTACCAGCTAAGCTATCTCAATCATACCTAATGCATTTACTTCATTTTTGTTTTAAAAGATTATATGCCATTTTATTTTTAGCCTTTTAAAATTTAAGACAATTAGTTTTTGTTTGCATAAATTTACATTTCAAAATTTCATAGTTGACAAAAAATATTAGGCGATAAGATTTCATCTATTTTTATTAAAATCTAGATCAAAATCCAAGGTTAAATTATTGAAATTATGAATCAATTTAACATTTAATTAGTTATTTAATCGATTCAATTAATTTGAGTAATTTAAGATAAGGTTTTTTCATTTAAATAATTTCTTTTATTTTTTATTTTTTAATATTAAAAAAAATTATAAATATAATTAAGTTAAAAATATATTGGATTATTTTTCACCTACATATATCTCTTTCATATTATTTATATACATTCTGACATTGACATCTTATGAACTATTAATTTCTCGTCAAAATTAACTTACATGCTTTCATTTACATCTAAAATGCATTATTTTGACATACTAATAGTATGTGTTCATTTTAAGAAATTTACTTCTTTTATTTTCATTATTAATAAATTTATTTTTCTTATGATATTATTATGAAACTATTACCTCTTGTCAACGTAAATTCATTAATTTTTGTGTGATATAAAATTATGAAATTATTTACTATTACATTTTTTAAAACTAATAAATTATAATGTTTGACTTTTTTTATTTTTTTATTGTTAAAATATTTGTGTAATATTTTTTGATAAGTAATCTTTTATTTATTTAAACTGTTTTGGAAAATCGAAATAAGGAGGTTTACACAAACTAATTGAAAAGAAATAAACACGTTGTTTGAAAATTTTAATTATATCATTTTTTTTAGTAACTTATATATTATAGTAATTCTTAAAATACATTAAAGGAAATTAAAGACAATTAAACAGTAATAATTAATGAATGACAATAATTAAACAATAATTAAATGTTCTTGATGTCTTTATAGCTTTTGTAGTTCATTTAGTCCTCTTTAATTTGATATATAATGGAGCTCAAATAGAATTCTGTAGTGAGCGTTATGACTATTTTAGTTAAACTAGTCAAAACTGGAAATTTCAACGAATTAAAACAAAAATAAATACTTAATGCCCAATTGAGACAAACTCATAAATGCAATAAATCATACTAGTTGATCATTAATAAAACTTTATTAGAATATAATAAATGCAGAGAAAATTATCGAAATAATAATATATCAACAATGTTGTTAAAATTTGATTTCCCTTTTTAAATGAATAAATAAAAAAATTATAACAATTATATCAAATATTGTAATAAATAATTAACATGTTAATACATGATTCACTATTGTTAATAAATTGATTTCGAGATAAAATTAGTTAATATGTTAAATGACCCAAATTAATACAAAATTATGTAATATATATTCTATAAGTTATCTTTTTCATTTAAAACCTAAACAACTATGTACCCTAAACTTATTATTTCTTATTTATAAGTTATTTTCTTAAAATAAAATTTTGGTAAAGTATAGGTAATCATAAATTAATTCATTTGACTTATACAATAATGCATGAAATTTATACAAATTATGAGTAATCAATGATGAAAACATTAATTGTTCTTTGCTTATTTTTCCATATCATGAGTAGTCAATTTATATAAAAACATTAATTGTTATTGACTCCATTTTCCTGATTATGAGTAGGCCATTTACTTAAAAAAATCAATTATTAGTTACTCTTCTATATAACTTTTAAGGTGTGTTGTCAATTTACTTAAAAGCATTTATTATCATTTATTTTCCTATACTTGAGTAGTTAATTTACACAAAAACATTAATTGTTATTTATTCAATTTTTCTGATCATGAATAGTCAATTTACATTAAAATATTAATTGTTATTTATTTTTCTACATATAATAATAATTATTTTTAAAAGAATACTATAAAAATATTAAATGAGAATAAAAATTTCTGAGAAAAATATTTACTAAAACTAAAAAAAAAAAATTTTGCCCCTGACTCTCCACTCCGCCATGCTCCGCGTACACTTGTATATAATTTGTGTAATAATATTTAATTTTTGAATATTTCACGAAAAATATCAGTAATTAATTAGATTAATTTAACTAAGTTATATAATGTTAATAAATAACGAAATACTCCATATATTTTTAATTTTAGTAATCAATATTCAATATTTTCATTCAATACAAGGTGCATGGAAAAAAAAAAGTACGGCTACACAACAATGAAACCTAGGTTAATACTCCTTGAAACCTATCTCTCTTAAAAGAGAAAAATTTGTTATGAGTTCTTATAGTTTGGGACCAATTTTGACTATTTTTTTCTAAAAAATAGTTTTTTTCATTTAACTTGGACTTCTTTTTCTTAAGTTTCTTTCCTTCTTTCCATCTGATATTCATGCTGTTTTTTGAGTTTGAGTTCAATCTCTTTGAGTTCTAGAAAATAATTGAGTTCAATCTCTTTAATTGGAACTGAGCAGCCACATTTATTATCACATACTACCACCCTTCTTAGTGCACCTACACCTGTATCAGCCATCTTCTTTTTCCCTGCATATATTGTTCTTTAGTTCGTCCAGAATGACCCATATATGTATGTGTAGCATTTTGTATATATGACAAGAGAATAACAAATGTTGTCTTCATACAACTTCACACTCTACGTGGCGACAACTTTACATGCAATTCAACCACGTAGATATAGAGATATGTAGAACTAGAAATACGAAGAACAAACACCAAATATGTAGAACAAACACGAAACTATCCACACAAATTAATCTAGTTGAATGATGACACGAGTCTTGTTAGTTGTCAACTCCTCACCTAGATAAGGACAGATTCATTTGTTAGTTTGGGCCTCACTTCCTTCACTTTTTCTTAATTTATTTATTTTATTTATATTATGATAATTAGTTTTAGAGTAAACAATTACCATGTAAATAATTTGTATGATGTGAATTTATCGAAAATTACAATATAAATAATTTTGTTTGAAAAAATATTAATAAGAATTTCTATTTTATAATAAATAAATTTTTTTTAATAATACATTAAAATTTATTCTTATTTTTCATTTTGGTGATATAATGATTTGAATAATGATATTTAATATTATTTACTTTTTTATTATCTTGATAAAACTATTTGTATTATAATTATATATTTTTCAAACTAATGATGTTTTTTTTTATTTCTCTTTTTTCACTATTCTTAATAGTTACATTTGATTTTTCTTTTGATGATAGGATATTGTATATAAACTAACTCTAATAAACATCATTAGACGAAGAACATGTGATTTATAAATATGCACGTTGTATTATTCAATAATAATCAACTAAAAACGTATTTGCTTAATACTCTTTATTTATTTATATATATATATATATATATATATATATATATATATATATATTATTAATCAGAATTTATGGTCCGTTATAATATTGTTATTTATAAGATTATATATGTAAAATTTAATAAAATTTTAATATTATTTATTTATTTATTGATAGAATAATTTACCTTACAATTATATATTTTATTTATTTGAGATAAAATATTAAATTACCATTGGTTTTATTTTTAAATAATCCTGTCCTAGTATTGGTTATATCTGTTTAAATGTAACACGGTAAATAATTTACTGAAATACATTAATAATATTTTTTATTTAATTTTTTTTCACATTCTTAATAGTTTTATTTTTTTTCTTTTCACTTTATCGCAGGCTGTTACACGTAACTAACTCTAGCAACACATCACTGTGTGATTTATAAATGTAAACCATCGATTCAATAGTAATTAATTGATGACAAGGTATTCACTTAATACTCCAATGTTTATATTATATTAATATTAATTAGAATTTATTGTGTTTAATTTTTAAATATGATATTTTTATTATACATACAAAAATTTTAAAATATTTAAAATTTATTAAAACTTTATTGTAATGTATAATATGACATTAAAAGAAATATTTTATTATTTATGTAAACTGCCACACATACCATAGATGGCGCTTAGTTTTTTCAATTTTCAAATCAAATCAGAAAGCAAATTGGAACAAGAGATTCCTTTTTCCAAGCCATTTTTTACTGTCTTATGTATGGTGAATATCAAATATTTTAAATTTTGTAACTTATAATTTATTTACATACAAATATTCATTCTCTTATTAATTAGTTTTTCTAACTTAAATTGATATCATAAGCTTTTAAACATGTCAACCGATTAAATAAACTTTTAAAAAATTTGAGGGTAAAAGTCGGGGTAAGTTTGAAACTATTTTTTTTTTAGGGGTTCTTTTTTAAGATGAATATAGTTGTTCGACTTTAGTTTACAAGGAAGATGAACTAATTTTTTCGTCTTCATAGGTAATGATACGTGTTTAAGAGAGTTGTTGTGGAGCAGATAGGTGGCTAATTTGTAGTGATTGCATGACGACGTAGTAGAAGTTGAACTCAGAAGTTTGTCTTTAATCTCGTGCTGACACGTGGCAAGCTCTGATTGGGCAAAATTCGTCTTCAATTAGGGAGAGAAATGTGATAAAATTTGATTGGTCCAAGGTGAAGTCGAACTTAAAATTTTGTCTTCAGTTGGGAGGTTACACATGGCAAAATCTTATTGGCCCTGGTGGAGTTGAATTGCGAAATTTGTCTTAGCTAGGAGTTATCATGTGGCCAAATTTAATTGGCCCTGGTGAAGTCTTACTGCTTAATTCGTCTTCAGGAAGTCGAATACCATATTTCGTCTTTGATTTCGAACTCATTTATTCGACTCCTAAAGTCTATAAAGCCACCACTTCTTCACTTTGAATTCACACCGAGATTACCTACTGAAGGAGACAAAAATACTGGTTGTAACATCCCAAAAAATTTAAATATAGTTCAAGAGAGGTTTTTTGTAACATTCAAGAAATTTAAAAATAATTAAAAAGTTATGAATTTTCGAAATTACTGTAGCAAATCACTGTAGCTGCCGACATTACTGTAGCAACCGCCATTACTGTAGCAAACCGCCATACTGTAGCTGCCGACAGTACTGTAGCTGACCGACATTACTGAAGCTGCCCGAAATTACTGTAGCTGCCCGAAATTACTGTAGTTGCCCGAAATTACTGTAGCACCGCCTTAGAAAGGTTATAAATAGGGCTTAGAGGTTTCAAATGAAGATACAAACCAAAGAATACTCCTACATTCTCTCAAACTATCTTCTCTACAAAAAACCTTTCTATACTTTCTCCACCTTAGGAAGAAATCTCTCTAACCAAGGAAGGAGCACGTAGGAAGATAGGAAGCTAGGAGAAATCAGTAAGGGGACCTTTCCTTATCCTTCTTTTGTATCCTTTGTTTTGTTGGTACTTTCATTATCTTTCTTTAGTTTCTTGCAGTAAGGGGACCTTTCCTTATCCTTCTTTTCTATTCTTTGTGTTCTTAGTACTTCCACTCTCTTTCCTTGGTACTTTCATTATCTTTCTTTGGTTTCTTGGTGTTTCTTTTCTTCATCTTTCTTACACTACTTCTAATTCTTTAAGTTTGCGCTTTCTTTACCCTTTGAAAGATTATTTTGAAGTTGTTTTCCTCTTTCAACTATTTCTCTGAATACTATGACTACTTTATAGTAATATTGTTGTTTGATGATTGGTTTTGTGCTTGATATACAATTACTTGGTGAATTGGATGTGAATAAGTGGTGACATGCATGATTGCATTGAAATGAGTATGGACTTGAATTGTTTAATGACCGATTGAAAATGCCTAGTGGAGAGGCAACATTCTAAGATTGCTTGGTGAATGGGCAATGCTTAGAATGAGGTGAGATAAAGATGACCTGGTGGAAAGGTCAATATCTGAAATATAATGAAGGTCATTATACAATTCAAGGTCCTAGAACATGTTGCATTGATGACTGGATAGTAGTAGACCAAGTCCGTAAGTCACGGATTCCCGTCTGAGTGAGTGGAATGCCGTGGACTGGGGGGTTCTCTTGGTGGGGAAATTGCCCTGCTCATGATGATCACATGTTGCGGGGAGGTCTGCTTGGACACCGAGGAACTCGACAAATTACGGAGTGTCTACCTCTGGTGGGTCTGATTGAGTGTGAGAATCAGATGCCCCAGGCTATTTTCAGTGGAAGGCGCCACATTGCATTTCGAGTGAAGAGTGAAAATGCATGGTGGAGGTGCATGCATCATATAGAACTAGGAGCATACAATATTGATTGTGTGTTTGATTGAATATATGATTCATTGGAATCCATGACTGAATCATTGATTGTGATTAATGGTTTATTTGTTTTGGTGGATGGTTGTCGGTTACCTTACTTTGTGATTGATACTTTGATGATCATGGATAAGTATTTGAAGTATTATTCTAAAAATGATATTTTCGATGAAACCTTGAAAAATATTCTAGATTTATAAAATAAAAGATTTTTCATTGAAATACAATCAATTGTTTATAATTATGGTTAAGGAAAGCTCACCCTTGCGTTTTGTGTTGTTAACACCTGTGATGATCCCGAACAACGTTCGGAGGAGCAGATTTGCAGGGTTAAGAAGATGTGGATGTTTTGCAATGGTTGATGCTACTCTCTTGATGTAAAGATGTTTACTATGTTTTGCGTGTAGAAGTATTGGGTAGATGTTATAAGGAAGTAGAAAGGTAGTTATGTAAAATAATAATATGACAAAGTTATGTAATCTGGTTGTAATGAACTTTAAAACTTATGTAATAAAAGTGTTGTTTTCTAAATCTCTCTTTTATCTACTATATCATTAACCACTTTAAATTACAAAATATAAGTAAAATAAGTAAATAAGAGGGGGGTGTTACACTGGTAAGTGAAAATACTGGTATTTGATTATTTTTGATATATGTAATATATGTGATAACTTATTTAATTTTTTGTGTAGATTAAAATTGTAAAGTTATGACGCCCACAATGGTTATTGTTGTATACATTAACGATAGAGTTGTCAAACAGTGAGGAATGAATAAAATTCGAAGGGTCAAAAAGGGTAATGCAAATTGAAAGAAACATAAGTTTTGACCAGTTAAAAACAACAATAAAACATAAATTTAAATTACAATCAAATCAAGTAATAAGATCTATTATAAGTAGATATTTAATAGGTATTGAATATGCGACATTTCAAGTGGTTGATGATGCTGATGTAAATCTTATGATTATACATTTTGAACAACCAGGCATGGGTCATATAGAATTATGTGTAGAAGTACCTCGTCATATAATAATGATGATTGTGTTTTTAAGAATGACAGTCGTAGCTCATATGATGAAGGTTGTACGGGATTAAATTCACACTACAAGAAAAATAAGAAGTAGACACAAAATAAATTCTGTCTTTTTCTGGTGTAATATTTTTTTTTCAAAACATTAGACACGGAATTAGAGATGGAAATGTTTCAACGTCTAAATGAACAGAAGATTTCGTGTCTAATCCGTTTTAGAACTAATATTTTTAGCGGAAAAAAATATTTTGTGACGACAATTTGACACAGAATTAGACATGGAATTTGTGACGTGTCTAAACTGATTAGAATTTCTGTGTCTAGTTTCGTGTCAAAATAATTTTTTTTTGTGTTTAGTTTATTTTTCAACAATTTAGAGATGAAATTACACATGCATTTATTCATGTAAAAATTTAGAATTTTTTTTATTAAAAAATAGAAATTTTTTTTCTCATTTTAATCTTTTATTTTGTTTATTTTATTTTTTCCTTTTCTTTTTACACTTCAATTTTAAATTTTTGAAATCTCTTTTCCCCTTTCTCTAATACTCCTCTTTAATTGCTTGAATATAAAACCCTGCAAGTTTTGATTTCAAATCTATTTTCCGGATACCCTCACTTGGTCTGGAACTTTATTATTTTGCAGGAGATTAAGAAAACATGGAGAGCCGGAGTTTAGCCTTGATCTTGAGATCGAGAGAACAACTTGCTCACTCTCAAAAGTAAGAAGAGAAGCAAGAGCACAATTTCCAGTAGACCCTATCAATATGAACATGGATCCTCCACAAAATGACCAACCGAGGACCCTTGCTCAGGAGAGCAGGAGCAGCCTGAGATTTGACTCATCCATCGTATTACCATCGGGCATTACACACAGCGAAAACGGGCATCTCATTCCTTATTTTTGCCAAAACGTTCAGTTTCATGGACACCCTCACGAAGATGCAACTGACCACATCAGAAACTTCCTCTACGAGTGCAACCATATGATTAGCAAACCCGGAGATCACTAGATTATAGTTTTTCCCATAAACACTTCATGGGGAGGCCAGAAATCGGCTACAGACACAACCTATAGGTAAATTTTCAAATTGGGCTAACCTTGAGGAATACTTTTTGAACAAGTTTACCAATGAAGGTAGGCGAGACAACCAAGCCCGTGCTATATATGCCTTCAAGATAGAGGATGATGAGAACTTCGCACAGGCCTGACACAGATTTAGAACACTCCAAGCAAAATGCCTCACGCAGGATATAAATAACACCTTGTTGGTAGAATTATTCATTCAAGGACTAAAACATGAAGATCTAAGAAACCTTGACCTAGCAGCTGGAGGATGCCTACGAGAGCTCAAAACAGCAGAAAAATGCCTCGAACTATTCGATATAATGGCACGATCTTCGTAACCCAGTAAGAGGGAAACCTCAAACCCCAAAGGTGTACACACGTATCCACCGAAACTGCTCTTGAGGCAAAACTAGAGGCACTTAAAATAAGTCACCAATGCTTGGAGAAATTAGTGACAGAAAATGCAGGGAAAACAACCACACCATCCACCACCGAACCGTCGCAGCAAGCACAACCATCTGTGTGTTCAAATTGTGGAGGTAATCCTTACTTTTGTAGTTGTTTTTCTGCTAACGAATATGTTAATTATGTAGGTCAACAGCAAAGGTTCGGCTACAATAATTTTGGGAATTCCAACTATAGAAACCATCCTGGTTTCTCTTGGAAAGATAATTCTCAAACGCAAAAGCCTTCGTTCCAACCTCAACAAGAAAAAAGAGAATGATTTCGAGGCCTTGTCTAAACAGATCGCGGATAGCTGGCAAATGCTCTCTAGCAACCAAAATGCATTCAGGGAGGAGGTGAACAAACAATTCACAGAATTGGCAAGCAACTAGAAAAATCAAGACACTCTCCTAAGGAACCATGATGCCTCCATTCGTAGTTTGGAACATCAAATGGGACAAATAAACCAGAACTCTCAACCTTGTGAACAAGAAGCTTTACCCGGAAACACCACTCCAAACCCTAAAGAACAGGTTTAAGCTATAACTTTAAGAACTGGTAAAGAAATTTCTAACCTCTATGCAGAAGACACATCACCTATTCAAGAAGGGGATGAAAATTCTACTACTGAAAAAACTAGTGTATACACAATTCCCTAGAAGCGGGGAGATCCAAATAAAGCAAATCAAGAGGAGACACCCCGAGAAGAACCTCCAGCACATATGCCTCCAGTTCCATACCCAAATAGATTAAAAAGGGGCAAGAAAGACAATCAAGAGCAGCAATACACAAAGTTCCTGGAAGCTTTCAGCAAAACTGAGGTAACCATCCCACTCCTTGAAGCTTTAAAATTAATGTCGGTTTATGCTAAATTTATGCAGGAAATTTGCACCAAAAAGCGCAAGCTACCAGAAAAAGAAGTAGTGGTCTTGAATGAAGAATGTAGTGTTGTCTTGACCAACAATCTACCACCTAAAAAGAAAGATCCGAGAAGCTTCACGATCCCATGCTACATCGGGGAGACTTACTTCCGGAGGTCATTATTGGATCTTGGTGCAAGCATGAACCTCATGCCCCTCTCAATATTCCAAAAGTTGGGGGTGGGAAAATTAAAGCCCACAAAGGTTTCATTGTAGTTAGCAGACCGATCGCTAGCATTCCCAAAGGGTGTACTAGAGAACACACTAGTACAAGTTAACCAAATGATTATCCTGACAGATTTCATCGTGCTTGATATGGAGGAAGACCGGGAAGTACCATTAATCTTGGGAAAGCCCTTTTTAGCAATTGCAGGAGCATTGATTGATGTGGACAAAGGAGAGCTAACACTGAAAGTTCTTGGGCAGCATGTCACCTTCAACGTATTTGAAGAAGCCAAGCGATCCATGGAGAAAAATTTGTGCAAAGCGGCAAATACCTTGGACCACATCACATTGACATATGAAGACCTAGGTAATGAACTGAACCCTACTCTTAATTTAGCTTATGATAGTAACGTGGAATGGAGAACTTAAACAAGAATCACACCACTGCTGTGACAAAGGTAAGCATCCTTCTTCTCTAAACTGCGTAAATTCAATTGAGGATGATCACGATTCATAGGTGCAGCTACAAGCAGCTCCTAACTTGGGCAAACTATTGTCATTGGACTATTGCTGAACACAAGTGATGATGGAGATCCTATTGAGAACAAGAACTCCATCCCAAATTGTAGTCCAACATGAGACGAAGCTCAGTCCAACTTAGGGACTTAAAAGCAAAGTGCTAACAGGAGACAACTTAAAAGCTCAGTTTCCCTTCACTACTCACTAATTTAAGGCACGCAACTTAACTTTTATGCTTTAATATTCAGATTAGGATCTCTGATAGGTACCTTGATATGTTTATTTTTAGTTCTCTAGGAATTTGAAGAGACCGTGAGTAGAATGCATGCTTAGGATGATTTTATTCAGTTGAAAGTGACTATTGCATGTTTGTATTGATAGCCTTAAGTTAATAATCATGTTACATTGTGAGTTGGAGTGCCAAAACATGATTTTTAAGATTTTTGAGCCTACCTCACGTGAGTTACAGGTCGATATCAGCAACCACGCGCGAGGTGAATGACGCTTCAAATTCTTTAGCTTCAGAGGTGATCTCGCGCATGTTGCAGAGCCATCTCAGCAACTTCGAGCGAGATAAACCTTAAAATTTGAAAATCTTCTCCCTCTGAGGCAAACCTTGCGCAAGTTAATAGTGTTGCGCGTGAGTTACCCACGATTTTCCAGAAAGTCTAAATTAGATGCAATTTTAAACATTCCAATTATATACCATGCATCTATAATATGAGGTTGACTATTCCATGCTTGAATCTCACTGTTGTGTATCCATTCTTGATTGATTATGCCTTGTTATATTGTGAATCCAAACATAAGCAAACTCTTGAAATTGATTGATTGCATGATGCCTGTTAGTGATTCTCCTTACTGCACCTCTCCCTTTTACTTAATTGGCTTCTCTGTTTATGCAGATGCATAGATCAAAGAGAAGCAAACGCCCAGATGGTGTAGGTCCTTCAGCTACACATATAGTAGAGATCAATGAGCAGAGCCTCACTGACGAGGACGCGAAAGAGCGCGCTATCGAGACACCATCGATTAGGCGGTTATACTGAGAGGCCCTTCACCTGCACCGCCTTAGCGAGGTGGGCACCTATTGCCGCTGTCCTAGAGGCTAGGCATTGGACATCATGGCTATCTAAGCCACTTGTGCTGGTTCGACCGACACTAGTTCGCGAGTTCTACGCAAACTTTAGACATGAGGAGCATGGCACAGTGCTTCTCCGAGGAGTTCATGCAGACTTCTCAGCCCAGACCATTCACACTTATTTTCGTATTCCACAGGTACCACACTTCCGGAGTGCGACCCTGGAATTATCAGAGATTCTGGCCACCATTTATGTACCGAGGGCCAGGTTCGTACACCAAAGAGCCGCACCACCTCGGCTAGCCCGAGGGGACCTTGTTCTCACAACCAAGGTGTGGGTGAAGTTGATAGAGATGAGGGTGAGTCCAGCAGATAGGCCTGGAGCAGTCCCTTATTCCAAAGCACTATTGATCTGGAAGCTCATGACAGGGGCAGAGATTCGTCTGGGAGACAAGATTAGGATGGCCATCAACGCCGTCACTTCCGGCAGTTTTGGATTGGCCTCGATGATCACTGATATGGCCATAACTGCTGGAGCTCCACACTATGTCGGTGAGGTCATTCACACTCACCGACATAGCCCGTTTATATGAAAAGGCGCAACCACAGCAGGAGGCACCAACAGCAGACACTGATGAGCTGATGGTCACTCCACCACCGACACCCTCCGCTCCATCCAGTCCAGCAACACCACCTCCCGCCACCAAGCCGACAGCATCCTCCACATCCAAGAGTTGTTGACCATCGCTAAGGTACAAGAGGAGTTCCAGCACCAGCACCTCTACGGTCAGGGTCAGTAGCTGACGAGGATTGCGTAGCACCAGCAGGCTCTGTTTGACTTCATCATACCACCACCATCCGAGCAGAGCACCCTTCCTCCACCTCCGCCAGCCCTCGAGACCTTTGAGGAGTTCTTTACCGCCCAATGGGGTTTCCCACCAGTCGGCCCTTCTTATTAGGTAGAGTAGTCCATTTTTCTTCTTACTACGATGCCGAAGACGGCATAGTTTTAAGTTGGGGTGGGTATTCATTCTATTCTTTTATTTTTCTATTTAATTTTATGTTTTCTTTTAGAATAGGTTCATACTAGAATAGGCTTTTATTTCTTTTTCTTTTTATCATTTTTTTGTTTTCTTAATCATACTAAAGCATCTGCATTATTGTACTAAATCCTTATATATGCATGAGTGTTATTCTCTTGTTACCTTGAATCTTGATTTTGAAGAATGTTATTATCTATCCCTTGTGAGACCAAAGTCCCTATGCAAGATTGAGAAAGGTAATGTATGTTTGATGGCTTATGCTGTGGGAAGCCAATTATTGCACTTCAAATTTTGTTCCTAGTACTAATAATGTGCTTGTGTTTAAGAAAATAGGAAAGAGGTAAAACCTAATTAACCAAGTTGATCCTAAATAAGTTAAACCAAGGGAAATATAAATTAGAAAATGATTTAGGCCTTCCTTGGCAGCCACAAAAAGCTTTCTCGGCCAACCTTAAATTTTTAATTGAATGACCGTAATCACCCACTTTGAGCCTAAGCAGATTTTTCATAAAAAGCAATTTATGAGCCAATTATTTCCATCTTTTTGATAAATCTTTTTAAAAAACCCACCATACTGCATTTGTTCAACAGGGAAAAATCAAACCTCCAGAAAATCACAAAAAATCACAAAAGCAATAAAAAAGATCACCAATTTGTGATCACCAAAAAATTGGAAATTGTTGAAAAAGCCACTAGTTTGTGGCACCCAAAAAAAATATAATAAAGAGGTATTAGTATAATCCCCTGAAAATCAATAAAGAGCACAAAAATTAATTAAGTGCTAAGAGATTATCTAGATAACATCTTGGGGTCTATGGTTTCTCAAGCTGAAGATTGGTAATGAGCTTAAAATTGACTTGTCATCATACCCACACCTAAGCCGAACATTACAAGCTTTATAAAGCCCTATTGATTCTAGTGAATGCTAACTTGTGTGGAAGATAATGAAGGAAACACATGAGGTGAAGAGGGTAACACTAATTTCCGAAATTTGAATCCACTTAATCTCATTGGGAACTTGGAACAAATATCACACACACACGGATAACCACTATCATAACCTGAAATGCATGCAGTACTAACTCTCTTGTGCAGTACGATAAAGTAATCCAGGGATGAATTACAATGAAAAACTCGGTAACTTGATTTCTCATTCATCATAAGCAAGGACTGGTACAATTTACTACTAAGAATTGTGAGCTCAAATGTTATTTGGGTTATGTTAAAAATAATTACTGAAGTTTTAAAAATCCCTTTTGTTTGAGGGCAAACAAAGTTCAAGTTCGGGGTGTTTGATAACTCGCAAAAGTGAGTTATTTCTATGCTCCTTTTATAATATAAATTGTCCTTTTCACACACTTAATCCATCCAAAATAACTCTAAATTGGTCTTAATTCACAATAATTCGCATTAGAGCTTATTGATGGTGTATTAAGTGTTTCAGGGAGAAAAGTAGCTAAAAACAGGTGAAATTGTGCTCAAGAAAGCATCTTTCGCGCGTTGGATCACAACATGCGCGACTTGGAGCTCCAGTAAAGAAGAAAAGCTCTCCAGGATCTCATCTCGCGTTCATCTCTTCTTATCTCGCGTGAAGACTTTTTTCTTGAAGAGTAAGTTAACACTCTGGCACCTCATGTCGCATTCACCTCACGTTCAACAACATCATCTCGCGATAGGTGATGTACCTTCAAGAAGAAGTTAACTCTCTAGCACCTCATCTCGCACTCATCTCCTTCATCTCGCGCGAAGGGATTTGGAGTATAACAAAAGGTTCCTCTCTGGAACATGAACTCGCGCGAGCTGTATATTGCTTCAGGCGAGTAGACTCGCACCAGGCCCAAGTCCATTTCATGAAACTATAAATAAACCTCATTCAACAAAATTTCATTATTCAGTCCTTAGATAATTTCTAAAACCTAGTTCTTAGAATCCCGACGGCTAAACCTAGACGGCAACTGCTCTTCGGTTGAGATACTCTTCTAGTTCATAAACGACAACAGAATTCAACCACGAGGAAGGAGACTCTAGACTTCACTATGTATTCTCTTTCCATTATTTGTGTTGTTTCTTTTACCACTATGAACTAACTCCCTCTTTGATTGGGAGAACAATGTAACCCTAATTATCCCCTTTATATGATTCTTTATGTTATTCAATATATGTTTGGGTGTTTTATTCTTTGTTCTTAATGCTATTTGTTAAACTGAAAAGTTGATAAATTGATAAGGTAATGCGGACTGCACTTAATCATAATTGGACTCATGAACAAAACTCCCTAAGTAATTTGGTGTTAAGTCAAGAGGTTGAATTAATCCAGGTAGACATAAGAGACGTAAGTGATTCTGAAAGAAGCGATCACAGGAGCAGACATCTAATCCGACCATGAATAATGTGAATAATTTAAAGAGAAATTATAAAAGGGGGAGGAGCGGACATTCAATCCGACCATGACTATATGTGAATAACTTAAAGGGAAATTATAAAAGGGGGATTAGTAGTAAAATCGAGATCTCAATCATCTTCTTTCTTGAATTTAACTCAATCTAAATTTGTGTTATACTCTTATAAATATATTTTATTTAATAATTTGACTATTTTGAAAAAATAAGTAAGATTGTGACCTTGAATATCTAAGTTAAGGGTATTCCACTAGGCTACATGCTCTCTTAAGTAATCATTTTGTTTAGAATTTTATTATATTTTATATTTTTAACTATTTTGAAATTACAAGCAGATGTTTAAATTTATAATAGATGGTTATTATAGGATTATATTCATTAATTTATTAATTATATTATATTTTCATATAATAATAATCATAAGTTTATAAAATTTTTAAAATGTCATTTATGTATAAATATAATATTTATTAAATTAATATATTTTATAAAACAAATAATTATAAATAGAATTTTTAAATATTTTTTAATAAATTTATAATTGTTGATTTTGATAGAATAATATAAATATTATTATTCAATGTTAATTATATTATATTATATATAATAATAATATAGTTCATTTATTTGTAATTTTTTTAATATATATACATACAAGGGCAAATTTTTTTAATTTTTTTTTCATTTTCATTTTAAGTTTTTGATATTTTTTTTTTTTCATTTTTTAGGTATATTTTCATTCTCATTTGGTCACCTTTTCTACTAATGAGTTCAAAAATAAAATTAGTTTATTATACGGAATATAATATTCTTTTAAAAATTAATTTGTTATTATATTTTAATTTTCTATGAATTATAAATAACCTTATTTTTATTTTTTATCATTTAATTAAAAGTCTAAAGTTACATAAATATACACCTGAGAAGGAATTAAATACTTATCCTATTAAAAACAAGATTAAATTTAAAATTTATTATTATTATTAAAATTTTATTATTATTATTATTAAAATTTTATTACTATTTATTATTAAACATTTATTATTAATAATATTAAAAAGATTAATATATTATTATTAAAATCTTTTTACTATTATCAATATTATTATTATTAATATTATTATTATTATTATATATAAAGAGAAAAAAGTTGAAGGGAAGGGTAATAGTCGGTGGCGCTCAACATTGCGCCTCCCTGTATATATAATGGGTAATAATTTAGGGTTATAAAATTTAATCAAATTTTTAAATTTTTAAAAATTTTCATTATATTATTATAATTTTTTGTTTTTTAGTTTCTATATATTTAATATTATATTTATAATATTATATATACTATTAATATTATATTAAACATTGAAAATTTATGAATATTATATTATATTATATATAATAATTATATATTACATTATAACTTCTATTTATAAAGAAATTAATATATATAATTTATTACGTTTGTTTTTAATGTAATATATTTTTATTATATATAGCATAGGTTTTTAACTAATTCGTAATAAATTAATTCGTTAATATATTATTATTATATATAGTAGAGGCTTATATTTCTTTATGAAAGTCTAAATGTTTTTTTTAACGGTTATGTTTTAACTATTTAGAATAATAATATATTACATTATAAGTCATGTTTCTAAACCTGTGTATGTTTTCATTTTTATTCAATATTATTTAATTTCATGAAGTGTTCTCTAAGAAGGTTTAGGTTTTCTCCATTTTCTTTTACAGTTTGAGATTGGTTCCATTTTGAATTCGATTTATGTTTGCAAATTTCGATTTGTAACTTGCGAATTCTTCGTGACATTTTTTCTTGTTGATTGCTCGTCCCCGTTGTGCTCTCTTTCGCCGGTTTTCCTCACAAACTCCGATGTGCAATCGTCGGGAACTCGAAGTTAGTTGTTTTCTTCTCTTATTTTGTTCTTTTATTGCTGTACACTGTACAGTTTGTCTAGTTTGAGGGTGCTGGAGAATTGGGGGTGGATAGGGATATTTTGTGGTTTAGGGGTATATGGTACGTTATATGAGAAAATAGTTAGAATGACTTATTGATCTTGATTAGTGAAGCAGATTTCCATGGTAGGAACCAGAGTTATAGGAACCAGAGTTATAGGAACCAGAGTACTTGGATTTAGGCCTTGTAATTGTGAAGTGTGCTCAGGCTAGGGTGTCTCTCATCTCACCATTGATCACTCATTTCATTCTAGGGTGGAGAACATTTCTGATTTCTAACCTTAGGCCCATTGCACTTTCATTTAAGTTGATCAACATTTCTATTGTACTCACTTTGGTCATTTATGAAAAAAGAATTTCTAAGACTAAAGTCTTGAGAAAAGGAGAGAGCTCTCCTAAGGTTTCTTCTAAGAACCTTGAATCTTATCATAGATCCATGATCCAAGTGGCAA
This sequence comes from Hylodesmum podocarpum, assembly GCA_026586105.1. Classification (NCBI taxonomy): domain Eukaryota; kingdom Viridiplantae; phylum Streptophyta; class Magnoliopsida; order Fabales; family Fabaceae; genus Hylodesmum; species Hylodesmum podocarpum. The sequence continues at coordinate 217,278 of JALJEV010001412.1, read as the reverse complement.
TTCTGCAATCAAGCTTATTGGATGCTTCATCCATGGCGCTTACCACACTTCTTCCTTCTTTCATTTTTTATTTCTTTCTTCCCCCTTTTGTGTTAACCATGAGCTATCATTGCTATATATTGAGTTAATCCGCTATTTAAAAGTGATTGAATATTGGCGAATGAAGATTGGGGCACCCCTTTGCTTATTCATGAAGATCCCTTACAAGTTCCTCTTGGGTTTGCATCACTCGGGGTGATAATGAATATGAAATTAATGTTATAATAAGGTATCTTATATGATTAATTTTCCATTGTGTAATATCTTGATGTGTGAGGTTGACTTGTTGTCCAATTAATATATGAAAGAGGTGGAGTTAAGACATTGGCTTGTTGAATGCATCTTTTGGTTTTAGCTTTTGTGTGTAAAATGCTTTATTTGTTATTTTTCTTACGGAATCCTCTTGGTCAACGTAGTTTTTATCTTCAAAGTTATCTCTTTCTTTTAAAACTTATTTTCTTTAATTTCATGGATTACAATGTCTGTGTTTTGTTTTTTGAGTTATATTCAATTATTCACAATTACTTAAGTTTCACACAATCTGAAATTTATAAACAAAGACAACAAGTCTTAATGTGCCCCATGCCCATAAAGCTCCCACCACTAAGCCCAATGGGTTTCTCCTGTCACATGTTGATCATCAATGGGTTTACCCTACCACATGTTAATTCAAAAGATTCTTGTAATGTGATGCTACCCGAACCGGAAGAACACATAATTTATGTTTGTTGGATTTCTGTTTTTGTAACTTTTATTAACTTAAATTTATTCTCACTTCCCCAACTAACCAGCCCCGAATTTCTGTTTTAGTAACTTTTATTAACTTAAATTTATTCCCACTTCCCCAACTAACCAGCTTATTAGGGGGGCATAACTTTGAGCTACTTTTTCCCAGGGAATAGGGCAACCAACTCAATGTTCCAACTTCAAATCCTAGACTAAGTGTATGCTTGCTGAGATATAATTGAGTTTGGTAAAAACAATTATTCTGTACTCATTAACAGTCTCACCCCCAATATATCCTTCAGTTTATATATCCAACATTTATTTAAATGTGAGTTTTTAAGAAGACAAAAATCACTACTAACTGGTAAAAAATGTTCCTGACCGGTTCTTTGGCTGCAAAACACGAATATGCCTACGCAAGTAATCATATTGCGATAAAAAGAATTTTTTGTGACAATGGTGATTGCTCAAAATAGTGATGGAGAGATAAATGAAAGGATCGCTACTAAATTTCCTATATGGTTTCAAGAATTTGTTAGTTGGTGTTCATGAAAATTAATAATAATATCGTTTTCCTAATTATATTTTTCATGTTTATTAATGAATGTGTAAAATTTTATGACATAGGTTCATAATCCAAACAATGGGGTGTGTGATCCTTTTGTAAAGGACATTTCATGGGGACCCAAAAGAATTGTCCAAACATGGCCTATTTATTTTATTAATGGGTATAAGTTTCACACACAATCTTGGAGTCAACATAGATCTACATACAATAGCAGTGTATACATCAAGGGCACTGATTATGGTAGTTCAGAGAGTGATTTTTATGGCATACTTGAAGAAATTGTACAATTAGAATATACAGGGTTGCCAAATAAGAATATAATGTTATTTAAGTGTGAATGGTATGACCCAAACATTAATCGTGGCGTCAAGATTCATAAGGAGTATGGGCTTGTTGAGATTGATACGAGAAGAAGGTATGATAAATATGATCATTTCATACTTGCACAGCAAGCAACATCCCTACTGAAGAAGGTATGATAACGTCCCTGCTGAAGACCAAATTTTAAGTTCAACTTCACCATGGACCAATCAAATTTTGCCACGTGTCTTTCTCTTGTTGAAACGAATTTTAAAGCTCGACTTCTCTTTGCCTAATTAGAACTTGCCACATGTCAGCACGAGATTGAAGATGAACTTCCAGATTCGACTTCTACTATGTTGTCATGCAACCTCTACAAATTAGCCACCTTTCTACCCCACAACAACTCCCTTGGATGTAACACCCCCTTGTAACATCCCTTCTTATTTACTTATTTTACTTATTTTTAATTAGTAATTTAAAGTGGTTAATGATATAGTAAATAAAAGAGAGAGTTAGGAAACAACACTTTCATTGCATAAGATTTAAAGTTCATTACAAATAGATTTCATAACTTTGTCCTTTTATTATTTTACATAACTACCTTTCTACTACCTTAGAACATCTACCCAACACTTCTACACGCAAAACATAGCAAGCACCTTCACACAAGATAGTAGCAACAACCAGTGACAACTTCTTAACCCTGCAAATCTGCTCCCCCGAACGTTGTTCGAGATCATCACAGGTGTTAAAAACACAAAGTGCAAGGGTGAGCTTTCCTTAACCATAATTATAAAAAAATTGATTGTAGTTCAAGGAAAACCTTTTCTTTTTATAAATTTAGAAATTTCATCAAAATTATCATTTTTAGAATAATACTTCTATACATATCCATGATCATCAAAATATCAATCACATCGTAAGGCAATCAACAACCAAATCAAACAAACCATCAGTCACAATCAATGATTCAGACATGAATTCCATTTAATCAAACACACCATTACTAATGTATGCTCCTAAGCCTACATGATGCATGCACCTTCACCATGCATTTTCACTCTTCACTCGAAATGCAATGTGGCGCCTCCCACTTTGAAAATAGCCTGGGGCATCGATTCTCACACTCAATCGGACCCACCGAGGTAGACACTCCGTAATTTGTCGAGTTCCCTCGGTGTCCGCGGGACCTCCCCCCAACATGTGATCATCATGAGCAGGGCAATTTCCCCACCAAGAGAACCCCCCAGTCCACGGCATTCCACTCACTCAGACGGGAATCCGTGACTTACGGACTTGGTCTACTACTATCCAGTCATCAATGCAACATGTTCTAGGACCTAGAATTGTATAATGACCTTCATTATATTTCAGATATTGACCTTTCCACCAGGTCATCTTTATCTCACCTCATTCTAAGCATTGCCCATTCACCAAGCAATCTTAGAATGTTGCCTCTCCACTAGGCATTTTCAATCGGTCATTAAACAATTCAAGTCCATACTCATTTCAATGCAATCATGCATATCACCACTTATTCACATCCAATTCACCAAGTAATTGTATATCAAGCACAAAACAAGTCATACTTTGATGTATAATCAAACAACCACATTTACCACCATCAATATGTGTTATATTAAATTATTCAGTATGTTAATATTCAAAAGAGGTTTCATCAAAAGAGGGAAGATTGAAGTTGTTCATAGAAGTCAAAAGCTTAATATACATAAGAAAGGTTTCCATTTCATTTATTTTTTTATAAAGTAGTCATAGTATTCAGAGAAATAGTTGAAAGAGGAAAACAACTTGAAAATAATCATTCAAAGGGTAAAGAAAACACAATCTTAAAGAATTGAAAGGAGTGTAAGAAAGATGAAGAAAAGAAACATCAAGGATTCAAAGAAAGATAATGGAACAACCAAAGAAAGAGAGTGAAAGTAGTAAGAGAATCAAAGAATAGAAAAGAGGATAAGGAAAGATCCCTATCGCAAGAAACTAAAGAAAGAAAATGAAAGTACCAACAAAACAAAGGATAGAAAAGAAGGATAAGGAAAGGTCCCCTTACTGCAAGAAACTAAAGAAAGATAATGAAAGTACCAACAAAACAAAGGATAGAAAAGAAGGATAAGGAAAGGTCCCCTAACTGGTTTCTCCTAGCTTCCTATATTCTTCCTCTACTTACGTGCTCCTTCCTTGGTTGGAGAGCTTTCTTCCTAAGGTGGAGAAAGTATAGAAATGTTTTTTGTAGAGAAGATAGTTTGAGAGAATGTAAGAGTATTCTTTGGGTTGTATCTTCATTTGAAACCTCTAAGCCCTATTTATAACCTTCCTAAGGCGGTGCTACAGTAATTTCGGGCAGCTACAGTAATTTCGGGCAGCTACAGTAATGCCGGTCAGCTACAGTACGGTCGGCAGCTACAGTATGGCGGTTTGCTACAGTAATGGCGGTTGCTACAGTAATGTCGGCAACTACAGTGATTTGCTACAGTAATTTCAAAAATTCATAATTTTTTAATTATTTTTAAATTTCTTGAATGTTACAAAAAACCTCTCTTAAACTATATTTAAATTTTTGGGATGTTACATTGGACATATGTCATTACTATGTGAAGATGAAAAAATTAATTCATCTCCCTTATAAAATGAAATCGAGGAATATTTTTGTCTAAAAAAATAATCTCTCCCAGATAAATAGTTTTAAACTTATTCTGCTTAAGAAATAAGTTTCTGAAATTGCCCCGATAGGACTTTTACACAAAATTTAAATTAGTAAGATTTATTAGTTGTGAGATGTATTATAAGATATTGAAAATATAATTATATTTTTTTAAATGTAACATAATTTATCTTAAAATATGATCTTATGATAAAGTTAACTTTAATTTTTAGTGTGTATTTTTAAAAGATATTATCAATCATGATGATATGATAAATAATAAATAAAAGAAGGATAAGGAAAGGTCCCCTTACTGGTTTCTCCAAGCTTCCTATATTCTTCCTCTACTTACGTGCTCCTTCCTTGGTTGGAGAGCTTTCTTCCTAAGGTGGAGAAAGTATAGAAAGGTTTTTTGTAGAGAAGATAGTTTGAGAGAATGTAAGAGTATTCTTTGGGTTGTATCTTCATTTGAAACCTCTAAGCCCTATTTATAACCTTCCTAAGGCGGTGCTACAGTAATTTCGGGGCAGCTACAGTAATGTCGGTCAGCTACAGTACTATCGGCAGCTACAGTATGGCGGTTTGCTACAGTAATGGCGGATGTTACAGTAATGTCGGCAACTACAGTGATTTGCTACAGTAATTTCAAAAATTCATAATTTTTTAATTATTTTTAAATTTCTTGAATGTTACAAAAAACCTCTCTTAAACTATATTTAAATTTTTGGGATGTTACAATACTCCCCTCCTTTTTTAAAAAATTTCGTCCTCGAAATTTCCATTCTTGTTACATATCCTATTCTTCTATTCTATTTTTCCAACTCACAAAGTTTCTTTACTTTCAACTACTTCCTCTTATAATTTTACCTTATGTTTTGAAATCTATCTGTTACCCTTAACCTTACTATCCTTATATGCGGGACTATGATTTCCTCTTTTCCCACTTATAAATACTACTCATTTATTTTCACTAAGATTTCTCTTTTCTTAATTCTTAAGAATAGGATCCATTTCTTGTTTCTGTCTTATTTCATTCATAAATTCATTTATTCTCAAGGCTCCTAACTTATCCTAACTCACACGCAAGGTTGAAGTTCCTAAATTGCTCTATTAAATCCATCTCTTTGACCATTAAACTTGATATGGCTATGGTCTTCCTACTTAAGGTGTCAACCACTACATTTTCTTTGCACTTAAGATTGAAACCATGATCTCTTAGAAATGTTTTCCACCTTCCTTGCCTCATTTGGCTAAATAAACACTTAAAGACTATTGTGGTTACTAAATACCTCAAATCTTGTTCCAAGATAGGGTCACCAAATTTTAAGCGCAAATACTACTGCAGCTAGTTCTAGGTCATGGGTTGGGTAGTTCCTTTATGTTTTTTTTTTAATTGTCTTGATGCATAATCTACTACTTTTCCTCCTTGCATTAGCACTCCTCCTAAACCTAGTTTAGAGGCATCACAATAAACCTCAAATGATTCAGTTGGGGTTGGTAAGGTCAAAACAGGAGTAGTTAGTTTTTTTTCCTAAAGGTTTGAAAACTTTGTTCACAATTGTTATTCCATACAAAAGCTTGGCCTTTTCTAGTTAAGGTTGTGAGAGGCAAGGCTATCTTAGAGAAACTTTTATAAATCTTCTATAATATCCAGCTAATCCTAGAAAATGCTTTATTTCTGTCACATCTTTTGGTCTTTCCCATTTTAGAACTACGTTTACCTTATGTGGATCTACTGCAAATCCTCCTTGTGATATTACGTGTCCTAGGAAACTGACTTCTTCTAACTAAAATTCTCATTTGGATAATTTCGCATATAACTGTTGATCTTTCAAGATTTGTAATACCACTCTAAGATGTTTAACATGTTTCTCTTTGGTTCTCGACTATACCAAAATATCATCAATAAACACGACCACAAATTTATCCAAATATGATTGGAAAATCCTATTCATGTAATCCATAAATACTGCTGGTGCATTAGTTATACCAAAAGACATAACCATATATACTCATAGTGTCCATATAGGGTACTAAAGGCTCATCCAGGGATATCTCCAACTTTTACCTTTATTTGGTGGTATTCAGACCTTATATGAATCTTGATATACACAATCTCCTACTAGTTGGTCCATAAAATCATCTATCCTCGGTAAGGGGTACTTATTTTTAATGGTTACCTTATTTAGTTGTCTATAATCTACACAAAGTCTCATAGTTCCATCTTTCTTCTTTACTAGGAGTACGGGTGCTCCCCAAGGTGATACACTAGGTCTAATAAATTGTTTCTTCAATAATTCTTCTATTTGTTTCTTTAGCTCCGCTAATTCTAAGGGTGACATCCTATAGGGCGCAATAAAAATTGGTCTAGTCCCAGGTATCAGGTCTATAGAAAATTCAACTTCCCTTTCAGGTGGTAGTTGGTTTACCTCTTCAGAGAATACTTCAGAGAAATCCTGTACTACAGGTATATTATCGAATGTGACCTTTCGTTCCTCTTCTAGGTTAGAAAGGATCATATATACCTAATTGTGTTTCTTCATGTCCTATTTCACTTGGTTGGTAGAAATTATCTCAATATCCTTTCTTACTTCAGATTCGAAAAAAGATTAAGGTTTTATTAAAACAGTCTATCAGGACATAGTTGGAAGATAACTAGTCCATTCCAAGGATAATATTAATTTGGTTTAAAGGTAGGCAAACTAGGTTAACTATGAAGGTTTTGTTACTTAGTTTTATAGGACAATCTAAACAGATATGGGTGGTTGTAACAAACTCATAGGTAGAGGTAGTTATTATTGAATCAATGTCTAGAAAAGATAGTGGAAGTTGTACCCTTTTAGCACAATCAAACGATATAAGGGAATGAGTGGCACCAGAGTCAATTATCTAGGTAAAATAATTCCATGTATGGAGCATGTACCTTGTACTAGATTATTGGTATTGGAGGCCTTAACTCCATCAAGGGTGAATATTCTTCCTACAACCTTTGATTTTCCATAGTTGATATTGTTGGTGCCTCTTTAAAACTATTGGTCATGCTATACAAAACTTAGTCTTCTCAAGTCAAGGTGGTTAATCATTTAACATTAGGTAATCTTCCTAAGCGTATCAACTTTAATTCCTCCTTGGGTTACTACTTATTCCTCCTTTAACTAAACTCTTTCTACCTCAAAAATACTAGTTACTCTTTGGATTTTGAATCCTTCTAGATTCTCTTAAGGTTTCTTTAACCATCAAAACGCATCAACCATTATTGTATCATCCTAGTATATCTTCTAAATGCATCTTAGTGTTGTCAAAAGGTTTGTATTAGGATAAGAGCTAGGTAGTTACTAATCATTTCCTATAAAGTTATCTTAAGGACTTTTAACTTTGGTGATATTCTTAGGTTTTTCTAATCCTTAGTACGACTTCTCCTTTGAATGGATCATTTCCTAAAATTGGCTTCCTTTAGGATTCTCTTTCGATCCTCTTTATTTGCTTTGTCACTTTCTAAGGAGAATTTCATATATTGATTCTAGTTCTAAAAGTTTCTATCTTTTCTTCCTCTTCTAAGAAAGTTCTCTTTTATGGAAAATACTCTTAAAAAGGTAATTTTCCATTTAAATCTTTAGTCTTAGTTGGTAGGAACATCCTTTATAAGTTCAACAACAACTCCCTTTCCTAAACTCTTCATTTTTCTTCTTAGCCTACTCTGCTTATCAAAAACTTAGGTAAGAACTTATAGGGCTTTGACTACAATTCTATAACTTCTTTCAACCACTACTTTCTATTCCTATCTAATCCTAAGCCATGTCACTAACCCTAAAACTAATTTTTCATTGATTGAACCAAGAAGCAATCAAGTAAACACACCAAATAATCAAACAAACACACAAAGCACACAATCATTCACACAACAAAAACATAGCAGACACATAACTCACAAGTCGAACTGGTTCGACCTGCTCTGATACCACTAATGTAACACCCCCTTATAACATCCCTTCTTATTTACTTATTTTACTTATTTTTAATTAGTAATTTAAAGTGGTTAATGATATAGTAAATAAAAGAGAGAGTTAGGAAACAACACTTTCATTGCATAAGATTTAAAGTTCATTACAAATAGATTTCATAACTTTGTCCTTTTATTATTTTATATAACTACCTTTCTACTACCTTAGAACATCTACCCAACACTTCTACACGCAAAACATAGCAAGCACCTACACACAAGATAGTAGCAACAACCAGTGACAACTTCTTAACCCTGCAAATCTACTCCCCCGAACGTTGTTCGAGATCATCACAGGTGTTAAAAACACAATGTGCAAGGGTGAGCTTTCCTTAACCATAATTATAAAAAAAATTGATTGTAGTTCAAAGAAAACCTTTTCTTTTATAAATTTAGAAATTTCATCAAAATTATCATTTTTAGAATAATACTTCCATACATATCCATGATCATCAAAATATCAATCACATCGTAAGGCAATCAACAACCAAATCAAACAAACCATCAGTCACAATCAATGATTCAGACATGAATTCCATTTAATCAAACACACCATTACTAATGTATGCTCCTAAGCCTACATGATGCATGCACCTTCACCATGCATTTTCACTCTTCACTCGAAATGCAATGTGGCGCCCTCCACTCGAAAATAGCCTGGGCATCGATTCTCACACTCAATCGGACCCACCGGAGGTAGACACTCGTAATTTGTCGAGTTCCCTCGGTGTCCTAAGGACCTCCCCGCAACATGTGATCATCATGAGTAGGGCAATTACCCCACCAAGAGAACCCCCCAGTCCACGGCATTCCACTCACTCAGACGGGAATCCGTGACTTACGGACTTGGTCTACTACTATCCAGTCATCAATGCAACATGTTCTAGGACCTTGAATTGTATAATGACCTTCATTATATTTCAGATATTGACCTTTCCACCAGGTCATCTTTATCTCACCTCATTCTAAGCATTGTCCATTCACCAAGCAATCTTAGAATGTTGCCTCTCCACTAGGCATTTTCAATCGGTCATTAAACAATTCAAGTCCATACTCATTTCAATGCAATCATGCATATCACCACTTATTCACATCCAATTCACCAAGTAATTGTATATCAAGCACAAAACAAGTCATACTTTGATGTATAATCAAACAACCACATTTACCACCATCAATATGTGTTATATTAAATTATTCAGTATATTAATATTCAAAAGAGGTTTCAGCAAAAGAGGGAATATTGAAGTTGTTCATAGAAGTCAAAAGCTTAATATACATAAGAAAGGTTTCCATTTCATTTATTTTTTTATAAAGTAGTCATAGTATTCAGAGAAATAGTTGAAAGAGGAAAACAACTTGAAAATAATCATTCAAAGGGTAAAGAAAACACAATCTTAAAGAATTGAAAGGAGTGTAAGAAAGATGAAGAAAAGAAACATCAAGGATTCAAAGAAAGATAATGGAACAACCAAAGAAAGAGAGTGAAAGTAGTAAGAGAATCAAAGAATAGAAAAGAGGATAAGGAAAGATCCCCTTACTGCAAGAAACTAAAGAAAGAAAATGAAAGTACCAACAAAACAAAGGATAGAAAAGAAGGATAAGGAAAGGTCCCCTTACTGCAAGAAACTAAAGAAAGATAATGAAAGTACCAACAAAACAAAGGATAGAAAAGAAGGATAAGGAAAGGTCCCCTTACTGGTTTCTCCTAGCTTCCTATATTCTTCCTCTACTTACGTGCTCCTTCCTTGGTTGGAGAGCTTTCTTCCTAAGGTGGAGAAAGTATAGAAAGGTTTTTTGTAGAGAAGATAGTTTGAGAGAATGTAAGAGTATTCTTTGGGTTGTATCTTCATTTGAAACCTCTAAGCCCTATTTATAACCTTCCTAAGGCGGTGCTACAGTAATTTCGGGCAGCTACAGTAATTTCGGGCAGCTACTGATAATGTCGGTCGGCTACTGATGCGGTCGACGGCTACTTCTGATATGGCGGTTTGCTACAGTAATGGCGGTTGCTACAGTAATGTCGGCAACTACAGTTATTTGCTACAGTAATTTCAAAAATTCATAATTTTTTAATTATTTTTAAATTTCTTGAATGTTACAAAAAACCTCTCTTAAACTATATTTAAATTTTTGGGATGTTACATTGGACATATGTCATTACTATGTGAAGATGAAAAAATTAATTCATCTCCCTTATAAAATGAAATCGAGGAATATTTTTGTCTAAATAAATAATCTCTCCCGGATAAATAATTTTAAACTTATTCTACTTAAGAAATAAGTTTCTGAAATTGCCCCGATAGGACTTTTACACAAAATTTAAATTAATAAGATTTATTAGTTGTGAGATGTATTATAAGATATTGAAAATATAATTATATTTTTTTAAATGTAACATAATTAATCTTAAAATATGATCTTATGATAAAGTTAACTTTAATTTTTAGTGTGTATTTTTAAAAGATATTATCAATCATGATGATATGATAAATAATAAATAAAAAATCTAACAAATTATATTATTTTTAATATTATAAACTATTTTGAAGATATAAACAAAAGAATTATTTTTGATGAAAAAAGATAAATTATTAATTCTAGAAAAAATTATTCTAAATAAAAAAATAGAATTAACATGTATATCACATGGATATATAAATAGATTATATATATTTATTATTTATCTTTTATATAATATTAATATTTTTTTTAAAAAAAAATAAAACCTCTGAAATCCTACAAACTAGAAGTGTCATGTATGATTAAGTTCACTGTATACTTTATGTCACATCAACCATTGGAAGATGGGCTTCTTAATTAAAAAAAAAAAAAAAAAATGCAAGAGGGAGTGATGGATAGGCGTCCAGGATGGAGATGCAGAAAACAATGTTAGAAGACTCACTAGGAATGATGGTATGAAAAATAACATTAAATGGGTTAATCTGGTGAAAATTTTAAAATATTTTCTTGATTGACGCAAGAATTTCTAAGATAAAATATATACTCATTATAATTATCAATTATTGTAAATATAAAGTATATAATTGCTTATTTTAATCCTAAGTTAAGTAGATTTTTTTATTTTAATTCTTGAAAAATATTTTAAAAATATCTGATATTAAATTTTGTAAGTGATTTTAAAACTTACAGGAACTATTAAAAATACGAGTGAATGTGAATTGTCATATCATATATTTAACTATATATTTATCTTATTTCATTTGTTTTATAATTAGATGTTATTATATTTAATTTTTTCTGTTAATGATAAAAGTTAATGTGTTACATTGTCTAAGTTGATATAAAATTATTATTAAATCAAATTTGTTTAGTTAATAATTATGGATAAAAATATAAATTTTAAATAAAAATAAAAGTATGAATTTAAAATTGAATAAAACTTTAAAATTTTTGGATTAGTTAGATGGATTGAGTAACTCTTCATGTGAATGTTGCATTTTAGATGATGCTCTAGTTAAACTAATGAAGAAACAACTGGACTTCATAAGATAAATATTAGTTTCATTTATTACTTTTAAATATATAGACTCTAATTAAAATGTTGTTTTATGTGAAGCCTTGTCGAGCAAAGCTCGAGATTCAACAAATATAAGGAAGTCAACTGTATGTATATTAAAATGAGTCTTAAAAGAGTCAAGGGGAATGTTTTCTAACACATAAATTTGTTGCAAAAGAAGTACTCTTTTTTTGTATGAAATTTTGGGACATGAAAACTACTTTATACTCATGTTAACAAACCAAAAATGCATTTAATGCAAAAGAACATTGGACATACTTTCGTCAATAGGAGTGAAGATTTTAAGTTGTTGAGTCTAATGACTACTTCAAATCTTCCATCCATATAAAGGATGGAGAAAGAATAATTGAAGTTGACAAGAATGCTCTGACAAAAGAAACGAAACCTCTAATAAATTCACTCTATATAACTTCATTCGTTTTTGCTTGCAAAATTTTTTTGTCTATGCTCTTTGCGGTATATCTTTCTCTGCGTAGAAGTTGAACTTTTCTAAGTTAGACACCCTTCCATGTAGATCTACCTTTAGTGACAGTTAACAAAGAACCTGAGATCAAACAATACTTGTTGTAGCTTGAAGAGGTTGTGCCCAAACAATACTTGGAGTTGTTGTTAGTGTGAAGGGACTGAGTTTAAATAATATTTGAGTTTTGTTAGGCTGAAGTGGCTATGTCCAAATAATACTTAAGTTAGCTAAAAGTGGTTAGGATCAAATAATACTTGTACTCACTCAATAACAGTGAAATCTTAGTAGTTGCTAGGATCAAATAATACTTGTACTCACTCAATAATAGTAAAATCTTAGTACTTGCAATTGGGCGTAGTCTTACTAAGACGAACTAATATAAAAATTATTTGTATTTTTTCTTTACTTTAGTGTTTATTGACTAATTAGGGTTGCATCCTTTTTCTTATCTCTATTTGAATAATATTTTAATTTGTCAGATAAAAACAATATTAGAAGTTTTACTAGACTCATCCTTCGTCTTAAACAAATGACTTGCGAAAAAGATTTAAAAACACAATTCAACTACCTCCTTGTGTTTTTGCATTTATAATTATGTAACATATATTCATAAAATAGTTAAAATGAATAAAAAACTTTCAACAATATTTTTGAAATTTTTTTCTTTATCTATCATTTAAAACTTAAATAACTATTTATCCTAAAATTATTATTCTATAGATAAAAGATATTTTCTTATAATGAAAAATTTGGTAAATTATGGACAACTCTAAATTAAATCATTATAAAATAGACGTATATGTACAATAATATGCAAGATATAAAGTCACTCATTATTAAGTCAAATTTGTTTAAAGATAAACCATAACCATCAGTTTTAATAATTACATATGATTAAAATAAAAATTTTATTTGATATGTACAAGACGAAGTCTCTGCACTACATCAAGATAAACTTGTTCTCAACTACTACTTATATGTGAACAAACTCACTAATGAGAAGTTCATTGTCATGTCAAGTACGAGAAAGTTAACCACTAATTCTAAAAAGATGAGTCAAATCAGAACAAAAAAGAAATTATCTGACACAAATATTTATTATAGAAAGAAAGATACATTTTCCTGAAACTTGTCATCTTTAATAAGATAGTTCATGCATATGCATTTAATGCATATGAATGTACTACACGCTTGTAATGGATGGATTAAAGACGTTGAGGTTGTTGAGTCTAACAACTACTTCAAGCTCTGTATCTATATAAAGGGTGGAGATTGAAGATTTGAAATAAAGATTATTCTGAAAAATTCAAAACTCTTGCAATTTGAAAACTCAAATCTCTCTTGTAAAGAGTTTTTTATGTTCTTCACTGTATATCTCTTTATTTGTAGAGGTCGATCTTTGTTAAATAAAAACTATTGTAATTCATTTATCTTTAGTGGTAGGTGTTAGCCTGAAGAGGTTGTGTCCAAATAATAATTGGGTTAAGTTAGTCTGAAGAGACTATGTCCAAATAATAATTGGGTTAGCAAGAAGCGACTAGGGCCAAATATTATTTCACTCAGTAATAGTGAAATCTTAGTTTTTGCTAAAATATTAGAGGTATTTTTCTTAAGAAAAACTAGTATAAATCTTTGTGTGTTCATTTTAGTACTTTATTGCTTATTATTAACTGTGGTTGCATTATAAATTATTTCATCTGAAGATAATTTGATTCATCTGATAAAAAACTTGCATTTGAATTCTATCAGACTCATCTTAAACAAAATTTAAAAAGCTTGCAAAAAATTTTATAATACATAACTCAATTCCCCTTCTTGTGTATTTGTCTTTATGGTTTGGTACCAGGACTCAGCCACTAAGGGTTGAATGCATAACTGCTGCAAAAGGATAAAAATCATAAATGACAATCTTATCTTTGATGTTCTGATGTATGTCTTCCATGGAAGTCTCACTAACTTTTCCCATTCTTAGCTTCTCAAGACCAAACTTCATGGAACATTGGATAGACTTGCAGAATTAGGATTCAAAGAAGAAGAAGAAATACAAAATGGTGAATATTTGAGATGAATGAGTGTCATGCAATGCAATAAGCTCAAGGTAAAATCACTACATGGAGAATGCACCATGATAAGACTCAAGAAGGTTCATACAAGACACCTAGAAGAGAATCCTCTCTTTTAGCAAAATGCTTTCATTCATAAAACTGTCAAAAAGTGTTTCACATTCAGAATTTTTAGTACTTACACTAAGGAAGATGGTGCCAAGCTTGAGTGAATCTGGATTGCATGCTAATCCTTGCATTAGAGTTGAATCAACGCATGGCAAACACACATTGAAAATCAAGAAAGGAAAAACAAGTGTAACAGTATACCAAGTCTTCAAGTAATCGGGTTCCTTTCCTACCCTAAGTTATTTTCGTCTCCCACAATGTAACACCTCAATTTCTACCAACCTACATTCTAATTTCAACTTTGTAACACCTTAATTTCTACTAATATATGTCCTAATTTCTCTATAGTTTGCAGAAAAATAATTACACCACTAAACTGGAAACCCAATTTTATTCACAAAGCAAATTGTGAAATATTTCTTCAACCATTCGAACTCAAAAAGATAAATTTGTATTATCTCTGCTAACAGTGTGAACTAACATAAAATACCAAAATCTTAATTTACAAAATCAAACACCAAGAAAAAAAATAATACAAGTCAATTCTTTAACATAACAAAGTCTTAGTCCGAAAGCTTCCTAACCTAAGGTCCTTCCGACTCCCACCTACTATCCATCTGCTCGTCCATTCAAGGGATCATCACAGGTGTCAAGCCACAGACACACAATAAGGGTTAGTTCACATATTAGAGATAATAAAAAAAGACTACAAAGATAGTATAATACATCAAAATATAAAGGGATACAAAGGACATGTCATTCACCATACATTAAAACTAACCATTCTATGCAACCCAGCATGATGCATGCAATTCACATCTCACTCTCATGCCATGTGGTACCATCAAAAACATTGAGCGATGTCTAGGAGTACATGTCACCTCTGACACTCTCACTAGAAATACTAGACAGTTACAGTCACGGTAACCAGTGTTGCTACAGGAGTCACTTCCCACTTATGGTGATCGGCCATAGTGAAAGCTTTCCCTACAACAAATACCCTCCCAGTCCTAGGTCATTACATCGACCCGTTAGGGACCAACCATCCTAGTTTCATTCATCCTCACTTTTCAAAAACATTTTCAATCATCTAGAATTCATGATAATCCTCATCTCTTTTTCCAAAATCTCATGCACACGAGTATATCCACTAGGGGCAACCTCACTGCTCCCTTGTAGTAGCAGACATTCACCCCTTTCATCATAAATACAACCCAATTACAGCCGATTATCATGATCCTAGTGACTTATCAATGCAATTTGTCCCATGATATAACCTCTCAATCCACTCCCATTATTTCACCATAATGGAATCTTTCATCTCACCACACCAACCAAATCACGATACATAAACAACACACATAAAATAATGTAAGTGGAGCAACAAAAGAATAAAATGGAAGAGAATCACAACAACATAATAATTGGTGAAATTCTACACTGAACACACAAAAAATTAATTAACAAAATCTCATTCAACCAATAACAATAACAATATACCAATCCAATTCAGGAAATAATGACACAATTAGTATCATCAAACAAGGTTAACATATTTTAGAACTTATAACTATGATAATTTGTATTGAATTTGTATGTTTTTTATTATATTTTAAATTATAAAACTTCATAAGTTACATATGATTTATAAATGTTTGTAATATGATCACAGTTGATAGACGAACAATTAAACACACCTTTTGAATGTAAATGTTGATGCATAGCATTGAGTGCAAAAAATAAGTACATAAATTAGTTTTATATAAAAAATTAATTTCTTTTATTTTATTTTTTGTATATCTCGTCTGGATTCATAGAAAGATTAAATGATTACGTCAACTTACACTAGCTTAAAATTTCGAGGTATATATATAACTATATCAAGAATAATTCTATAAACGAATTTATCATATAAAGTTGTCCTGAAACCACCGTATTATCATCAATAGAAACATTTTTTAAAAAAATTTGTTACATATCACGGTATTACAAATACATAAAAAATATTACAATATTTGGTGAAAATAAAGACATTATTTAAAATATAAGAAGATGTTGCAGCAGGTTCTCCTTAATAGTAAACATTGAACTGAGGCAGGACATATTTTTCGATGTAGTTGACAAGGTAAGAGTACGCTGCTTCAGTCAGATGGAAAGAGTCCCATAACACATATTTAGAAGCATCGTTATATACTGGTTGAAGTTCAGAGCTTAATAGTCCTATTTCAAATGTACTCGAAGTATTTCATTAGTTTGACTTTCCCCTACAATCTGGACAAGCTTTTGCTATATAAGTTTTGAAATATTTAACTTGCTTTGACATTGACTTGGCGTTGAATAAAATCCTAATCAACTCATCAATACCTGAACTAAAGCATGTAATGGAAACACCAGTTATAAAGTCTTGGTTTGTTAGGTTTGGTTCTAAATAAGGAGGGATTGTGTCTTTAAGCTTCAATATAGAAGAAAGGAAGTCAGGAACTAATTTTTCGTTTGAAAGTCTTCCATTGGGCCGGTGAGTAAGGAAATCCCTACCATATCGCAAGTAAATGACCACGTTCAGAACTGGCATGATATACTTGGTGTCCACCAAAGAATCTCTAACAACTAAAATGAACGAGAATTTTTGTTATGGAACTGTAAAAGACAACTTAATTGAGATGTTGAATACAAGCCTTTATATTCTGCCCAAATACTATTTATGTTGAATTTTCACTTAGCAATCAATATGAAGTGAAAAAAGAATAAAAAGAGTTGTTCTTTTATATCTATCTTACAAAACTCAAAATGATTATTTTCACTAAATAAAAAATTTATTATATAAATAAAATTGACTAATATGATATATATCATATTTTTTTCGGGATAATTTTAGAAAAAATAATAGAAAATCAATATGATTTTTATATAAATTAAAATTAACTAATACATAGGTTAAATAATTGTTGTTGAAGAAATTATTACGAGAAAAATTTGCAAATAAACTTAGGCTTAGACTAATATTAATTTATAAAAATAATATGTTTTTCTTATTTTCTTCTTTTATAAATGTTAATTACATAGAAATTTTTAAAAAAATATTATCTGTTAACACAATTTATATTAAACTGATTTATTATTTTCTAGTATATTAGTCAAGACAAATTTTATTAGGAGACAAAAAGTTAAATATATTTTCATGTAAATATATTATGTTTTTCAGCTAGATTTTAACTTTCCTTTACTAGCTCAATTTTTGTTTAAATGCTTGATAAATAAATCTGGAATAAATATTTTTAATAGCTCCCCTTTTCCCCAGCTCAAAAATTTATAATATCTCTGAGATACTACTTAGAAGTTACTTTTTATCAAATGTGAATTTCTAACTTCTAACGTTCAAGGGTTAGATGGGAAGTAGGAATCTACATGATTTCTTTTGCAATTTTCAAAAATAAGAAAGCATAACTGAATAAGATATTTATTAATATTCAAATATCATGGAAACACGTTACTTGCTACTGTCCAGTCGTTTCAAATAATTTTTATTAATATTGGGAATCCAAGGTGACTTTTTTTGAGGAAAAAAAAAAACAAAACAAGAAACAAATGAAATATAACTTTTATTTTTTCTCTATTTTTCAATTACAGAACGACACGAATTATTATAAATCAATTTTTACACATATAATTTATTTTAAATTATTGTTGTTAGAGTTCTATTTCTCCATTTAAATAAATAAAAATAATAATTATTATATTAAATATTTAATAATAATTAATTAATACATTGATACTGATGATATTAGTCCGTTAGATGATTAGAAGACTAAATTCTAATTAATTTATTTATAGAATAAATTATGTTAAGAAGTGATCAATTTAGAAGTTAATAGCTGAAACCTAAAATTTTAGCTTCTTAACCTAAAAGTATTTGATTAAATATTAATTAAAATATGTTTTGTTTTGCTGATAAAAATATGTTTTAAAGTGTTTATAATTTTATTAGTTTAACATTCATTGTATTTTTGTAACTTTATTTATAAATAAATTATTTTAGTTATATCATAAAATTGTAATTACTATATTTTTATATTATATATTTTACATCTAGTTATTAAAATATTTTTAATTATGTTAAATAAATTATAGCTTTTTAAATACATGCATTGTTCAATGAAAATCTTCCATAAAAACAGAAATGCAAGAGTGAATGAGATCATTAAAGATGATGATGTCAAAACATAAAAATATTAGTGATGATATTAAAAAATTAAAAATTTCAGTGAAGATAATCATTCTCAAATTGACATGTATAAATTTAATCCATAATCTGTCCTCAAATAGTCATAACATTTATAATATACTTTTGTTTTCAGTGTCCTTTCTTGACTATAAATATTTTTAATGGATAAAATAAATACTGATAAATAATTATTTTTTTTAATTTTAATTATCTTAATCTTAAATAATTATAATAAAATTAAGTGAAAAGTATTTAATTTTATATTTATTAATGATCACATTTTCAAAAAAAAAAAATACTTAACCCTGCATAACATATTTAAAATATTCTGCGACACTTAAACGTAATAATATAAGTTGCATTCAAAGATTTTTAGCCAAATAAGAAACACTACAACTTATGATACATCAGATAATGATAATGCTGAACTATTTTAATTATTTCAACTATTTTATATATGTAAATTAAAAATAATGAATGTTTGAGTCACGTGACATGTTAACTATTTTTACATAATGATCTTAGATCAATATTACTTGTATCCATAAAAACAGAAATGCAAGAGTGAATGAGATCATTAAAGATGATGATGTCAAACAGTGATGATATTAAAAAATAAAAAATTTCAGTGAAGATAATCATTGTCAAATTGACATGTATAAATTTAATCCATAATCTGTCCTCAAATCTAGTCATAACATTTATAATATACTTTTGTTTTCAGTGTCCTTTCTTGACTATAACTATTTTTAATGGATAAAATTATTAAATACTGATAAATAATTATCTTTTTTAATTTTAATTATCTTAATTTTAAATAATTATAATAAAATTAAGTGAAAAGTTTATTTAATTTTATATTTATTAATGATCACATTTTCAAAATAAAAATACTTAACCCTGCATAACATATTTAAAATATTCTGCGACACTTAAACGTAATAATATAAGTTGCATTCAAAGATTTTTAGCCAAATAAAAAACACTACAACTTATGATACATCAGATAATGATAATGCTGAACTATTTTAATTATTTAAACTATTTTATACATGTAAATAAAAAATAATGAATGTTTGAGTCACGTGACATATTAACTACTTTTACATAATGATCTTAAATTAATATCACTTGTATCCATATATTATTATTTATTAATATTTAATATAATTATTAAAAAAAATTATTTATTCATTTAAAAGAAAAATTTGGATTCAGAAATTTAACTAGACTTAAAGCAATATATTTTAAATTTTAGTTAATTTTTCTTTTTTAAATTCTTCTAACGTAATATATTTTATTTATATTATTCTCTAATACATATTTCATCTAGACATTGAAATATCTTGAATATTTTTAGAGACATTTATTTTCTTCTTATTTAGTCACGCTCACCTAATTCATACGTGTACGTGTAGAATAACATAATATAATTACTTTTACTGATTGATGCATATCTCAATTAGGAATCGTTTTCTTAAAAAATTGAATGAAAATTGAATATAAGATATTATGGATAACATGACAGAATAATACAATGGCTTCACATTGCTGAAATTAAAGAAGAAAGACACCTGCGATCAGAAGCGCACCGGTGCATGGAACTCTGCTGCAAACACTAATTTTATCATATAATGCAGGTAAAATAAGACTTTCAAAAATATTTATAAATTATTTATTAATGAAAATTGAGAATAAAAGTTGAACCACACTAGTGTAAAATGTTTATTTATCATCCAATAAATCAATTTTTTTCATAATTTTATATTTTTGAAGTTTTTTTTTTTTTGATACATTGTAATTTTGAACCAAATCATGCACACCCACAAAGCTTCTTATAAGAAATAACACATGTTTTTAACAATTTCTTTTCTAGAGTATTTGTTTAAGAAATATGTATTATAATAATTCTCAAAATACATTTGTTTATCATTTTTTTTAATTCTTCAAATATTATGAATTCTTTCAATTTAAATCACATTCATTTGTGTGATATACAAAATTATTTATTATTATATTTTCTAAAACTAATAAATTATTCTGATTGATGTTTTCATTTTTTGATTGTTAAAGTATTTATGAAATATTTTTTTATAATTAACTTTTTATTTATTTAAATATTTTGGAATTTGAATTATTTTGAAAATTAAGTAAGGATCTATACTAACTCTTTGAAAATAGATAACAGTGTTTGAACATTCTAATTGATATCATCTGTTTCTTTTAATAGTGAGTTATATATTATAGTAATTCTTAAAATATATTTTAATATTTATTTATATTTTTTTTCATTCTTCATATATTATGGATTCTTTATAATACACTCCATCGATTAATTTTTGTATGATATAAAATAGATAAATTATTTATTATTATATTTTTTAAAAATAATTAATTATTTCATTTGAATGGTTACATTTGTATATTATGAATTTTTTGTTGTTGAACTATTTGTGTAATATTTGATAATAATTAATATTTTATTTATTTTAAATTTCTGGGATTCCCATTGTTTTGAATATTCAGAATATTAATGTGGACAATATAACAACTATGTTAATTTTAATTTTTCAAATCAAACAAAACACAAAATGGCATAAGAATTTATTTTAAGGCAGTGTTGTTAGAATTTGATTTCGAATAAATAAAAAATTATACCAAATATTTTAATAAATAATTAACAAGTAATATAAATTCATAAAAATATTTACAAGAATATAAAAATATTCTTTATTATTTAAAACCTAAACAATTATATATTCTAAAAATTATTATTTCAATCATATAAGTTATTTTCTTAAAATAAAAATTTGGTAGAGTATTAATCCAATTCATTGGCATACAATCATGTATAAGATATGATCATTTGTTACATAAAATTATATATCTTTTAAATAAAAGTCTTCCTAATTCAATAAAATAAATGTCTGAACGACTAAATTTAAATAAATTTTCAGTTTTTATATTTATACAAATATTTATTCATAATTATTTTTATATATTTAAAATTGTAAGATTAAATTTGATAAAATTAAATAACCGATTAGTTTAAATAAAAACATTAATTGTGTTTTGGGAATTTAAGTATTGATGTGCACAATATAACAACTACAGGAAAGGTGGTTAATTTCATCTTGATCTTAAGTTTTCAAGAAAAAAACGAAATAGTATAAGATTTTATTTTAAGGGAGTGTTGATAGAATTTGATTCCCTTTTTAAATGAATAAATAAAAAAAATTAACAATTATATCAAATATTTTAATAAATAATTAACATGTTAATATATGTTATATAATCATTAATCCTCATGAGATAAAAACAGTTAACATGTTAAATGACTCAAATTAATACAAAATTATGTAATTCATATTTTTAAAAAAAAATTAATAAAAATACGAAATATCAATTCAACAATATTTTTAAACTTATTTCGTCTAATAAAATATGTTTATCATTTAAAACCTAAACAACTATATACTCAAAAATGATTATTTCATAGATATAAGTTATTTTTTCTAAAATAAAAATTTGGTAAAGTTTAAATAATCCTAAATTAATCCATTTCATATGTATACAATAATGTATAAGAATTAATTATCGCTACATAAATTTATATACGCATTAAAGGCATTATTATTGTTATTTATTTTCCTAAATAAATTTTTGATTATGTGTGGTCAATTTGCATAATAACATTAATTATTATTTACTCAATTTTCTAATTATAAGTAGTCAATTTATATAAAAACATTAATTATTATTCAATTTTCAACACAATTTTCAAACCTGATCATGAGTATTTAATTTACATAAAAATATTAATTATTATTTATTTTTCTACACAATTTCCAGCTTTCCAGGCATGATCATGAATAATTAATTTACATAAAATTATTATTTATTATTTAATATCCTATACAATTTTCGGTCATATCATAAAATATTTACCTAAGCATTAAATGTTAAATTAAACACAATAGATAAATAATAAAGATTAGATATTTCCAATGAATTATTTAATAAATAATATTTAAAATATTGTGTTTTTAAAATTAAATAAGAGAAAGAGATATTTATTCTAATCTACAAAATTTGAGTTATGCTACTATGTTCGATATTTATTGGTTAAAAGATCCATTTACAAGAATATTTTAAATTTTTATTATACAACTAAAGATTTAAATTATAATTATCACAACTAATTAAATTATTTTTTAAAATTACAAACATCAATTATTAGTTTATGCTAAAAGCTAATTGAGATAAGAAGACTTGAAATTCTTTATTTTACTAATTACAATTTTTTAAATCTTAATTATTACATATCATTATAATGATAAGTTATCAAATCTGAATGGTTAGATGAATTTTAATCAAATACACTTGATAAAATCTTATTTTCAATGTGTTATTCAGTTATGTAAAAATTTCTTTATCTTACTCTCTCTATATATATATATAGGAAATATAAACAAATTAACAAATATATATATATATATATATATATATATATATATATTAATTTTTTTATATTTCTCATTACTTATATAATAGATAACCAATACTTAACTACACAGCTACAAATTATCAACTAAGAACTCTTTTATTTACATCTTTTTTGTTATTTTACACCTTTCAAAATCAAAGTAAATATGTCTAACTAATTCAAGAGTAAAAATAAATTTTTACTATAATATTTTTTAATAATAAACTATAATTTTTAAAAAATTAATTCCTATTTTTTTCATTTAATTATATTTAATGAAAAACCTTCTATTTCTAAGGTGTTTTTATTCTATTTTATTTATTTTTATTTTCTATCTATTTCTCACTTATTTTTTCTTTTTTTCTACCTAACAAACTTTGTCCTATGCTATTAAGATTGTATTTTGCATCATGGCTTTATCTTGTAATTATTGACTTCAATTCCTGCAAAGAACGTTTTCATTTTCTATTTTAATAATACTTTATATTTTTAAATAAATAAAAAATACTATCATATTTCTTATCTAATTCTCTTCAATTAAATTTATCTTTGTCAAATATAGTTTAATATTTATTTTCTTTTTCAATTATTTCAATTATTTTTTTTATTTCTTCATGTTTTTCTTCAGGTAAATAATTATTTTGATCCTAAACTAGATAAACACTTTTAATTTTGGTCTTTAAAAAATTCAAAAAGGTTTTCATTTAAAATTTACTAATTATGTTAATATCCATTCTTTTTGTAAAAATATGTTTTATAACTATTGTCCATTAGTATTAAAAAATGTAAAAGTGTGAATAAGATAAATAAAAGAAATAAATTAATACATAATTTAACATATATTATTTGTCATTATATAACATATATTCACATAAGTTAAATAATTAAAAAAAATTAATTTGTAAAATTTTATATTTTTTTAAAGATGAAAATGATTATATAGAAACTTTTAACCTAATAAGTATATGTGAGAAGTGTTCTCTTTCATAAACGCAATGTGACAGATCCAGCCTAATTTTTTTTCTTCTATTTGACCTGTCCAAATGATTGAGTTTTATATTATAAATATCAAGATTTAATATACCACAATGCTATTTCGTTATAAATGTCATAAAAAATTTATATTTATATTTAAAATAAACAAACCTTAGAGTATTTCCTTAGAGTATTTTTTTATGAAATATGTAATATAATAATTCTCAAAATACATTTTAATAGATGCTTATAATTTTTTTCTTTCTTCATATATTATGAATTCTTCCAAAGTACACATTCTTGTCAACTCTACATTGATTAATTTTTGTGTAATATAAAATTACAAAATTATTTATCATTACATAATAGTCCTATTTCAAATCAATTTTATTTCACAGCCAACTGCAATAAGCAACCAACAAGTCAACTCACTCCCATATACGTATTTCTCTATCTTCACAGTTGATAACCGGTTGTCTGATTGTCTACCAAATATTTTTCACTTCAAATGTACCTTACCCGTAACACCTTTAATTGGTTACCTCCATACCTATTTGAAACACAAATGCACAAAATCAAATATAATAAAAATGCATCAAGTAATAACTACATAAATTCTATTGATATGTCTCGAATTAATTACTTCTTCATTTTTAACTTGTTTTAATTTAACCACAATTATACTTTTAAAAGTCAAATCGAAATGCGAATATGATAAATTTAATAATCAAAGTTCATTCAAAGCATACATTTTAGAATAATTATGAAAAACAAATGCATGTATTTGAATATATAACTTATATTTATCTCACCATACAGGGTGATTGAAAAGGTTGAGTGTTAGTACAAGTCTGTTCTCTAGTAGCATAGCTTGAATTTGAGACATGTCTTGCACCAATTTTAGATTATATTGTTCGGAATCAGAATTTATATACTCTACACATGTTCAATTCTAGTGAAACTTGAATGAAATTTCATGAGGTACGCAACCTATGAGACCAAGCCCAGCAGTACCAAATTTTTGACATTCAAGGTCATACAGTTCCTGCAATTTACCCAAAGAATTGTGCTTAATTGCAAGTGTATATGTGAATTAACTTTTTTACAAAACTTTTGAAAAGAATTAATATTTAAAATAGTATTTATCAGACAAGTAATAATATTAATAATGATCTAAATTAGTTAAAGAGACGATATAAATATTAAAGGATGTAAAGAGATAAAAACAATTATAATTACAGTTACCATTAATACAACTTAAAATTTTATCAAAAAGAAAATATTTACTTGAGAATTATAAAATAAGTGAAAAAAATATTTAACTATAATAAAAAGTGCAACATCTTAAAAGACTAGGAATAAGAAATGCAAAAATGTTATTAGAGAGAAATAGATAAATAATAAACAAAACAAGTAGTTCATCGAAATTTCAATCAACAGTAAAGAAAAAAGAGGATTGGGTACATTATTAAGCTGATAATAAATAACTAGTTTACCTTGATGGAGTTTTGAAGTCTAGACATAAAATGATCCTGGTACTCTTCAATGGTGAACATCAAATTTCTAAAGGGCAAGTCATAAAATTTGAAAATGAAATCATTAGAGCCCGAAGAAATGACAATAAGAGCATCTCCAAGTATTTGATTAGTTTGATTTTTCGCTACAATCTTGACGAGTTTTACTTTATAAGCTTTGAAAAATTCAACTTGCTTAGACATTGACTTGGCATTGAATAAAACCCTGGTCAACTCATCAATACCTGAACAAGTAGATGCAAAGGAAACACCAGTTAGGGTCTTGGTTTGTTAGGTTTGATTCTAAATAAGGAGGGACAATGACTTTGAGCTTTAATCTAGAAGCAAGGAAGTTAGGAACCAATTTACCATTGGAAAGTCTTCTGTTGGGCTGGTGAGTATGGAAATCTTTTCCATAGGGTAAGTGATTTTCCAAGTTCAGTAGTGGCATGTTGTAGTTATTACTGCCTGTCCACCAAAGAATCTCCAAAAGCTAAAATGGATGAGAATTTTTGTATAGTAATATTGGTCATATCAACAACATTCAGGAAAACAAGCATTGAAAAAATAAGGTGGAGTGTGGGTGTTATTGTTGTACTCTTGTGATTGTGATTGAACTACAAAACACGACTTAGATGGGATGATGAGTAGAAGCCTTTAAATTCTACGTAGATACTACTTATGTTGAATTTTCCCCTGGAGCCTTTAAATTCTACCTAGAAGCCTTTGAGCTTCAGTCTAGAAGTAAGGAAGTCAAGAACCAATTTTCCTTTGGAAAGTCTTCCGTTGGGCTGGTGAGTTGGGAAATCTTTTCCATAGGGTATGTGATTTTCCAAGTTCAGTAATGACATATTGTACTTATTATTGCTTGTGTCCACCAAACAATCTCCAAAAACTAAAATGGATGAGAATTTTGGTATAGTTATATTGGCCATAAACTGAAAAACACCACTTAGATGGGATGTTGAGTAGAAGCCTTCAAATTTTACCTAGATACTACTTACATTGAATTTTTGCTTAGTACTCAATCTGAAGTGAAAAAAATATAAAAAAAAAATTATTTCTTTATGTCTATCTATAATAATAGAAATACTCATAATAATCATTTTCACTAAATGATAAAAAAAATTATTACATAAATTAGATTGACTAATATAATATATATCATATTTTACTTAGGATATTATTAAAAAAAAAATAAAAAAATCAATATGATTTTTATATAAATTAAAATTGAGGTTAAATAATTGTTGTCGAAGAAATTAACATGAAGAAAATTTACAAATAAATTTAGGCATAGACTAATATTAATTTATTAAAAAGATATATTTTTCTTATTTTCTGCTTTTATAAATGTTTATTACATAGAAATCTAAAAAAAGATTTATATGTGAACACACTTTATATTAAGTTGATTTATGTCTTTGTAATACATTAGTCAAGATAAAGTTGTTGTTTTTTATCATCAAATTTTATTAGAAGAGAAAAATTTAAATATATTTTGATACAAATACATTAGGTTTTTCGACTGGATTTTAGCTTTCTTTTACTAGCTCAATTTTTTTTGAAATGCTTGATAAATAAGTCTGAAATAAGTTTTTTTAATAGCTTCCGGTTACTAGCTCAAGTTTTTCTTTCTTTTTTTAAATACTTGATAAATAAGTTTGAATAAGTTGCTCTAATAGCTTTTGGGTTCTACTTGAAAATAGCCTCCTTGTTAAGTGTTAATTTCTAACTTTTAATCTTTTATATTTTATTTTTATTTTATTCTTAAAGTATTTATTAAATTTCTTTATTATCACTTTTAAACAAAGCACAATTTAATATCAAACAGATATTTTATTTTAATTAATTGAAAATATATAAATAAAAAATTAAATAATTACAATTAAATGATATAATTATAATA
Organism: Hylodesmum podocarpum; assembly: GCA_026586105.1. NCBI lineage: Eukaryota > Viridiplantae > Streptophyta > Magnoliopsida > Fabales > Fabaceae > Hylodesmum > Hylodesmum podocarpum. The sequence continues at coordinate 189,702 of JALJEV010001412.1, read as the reverse complement.
ATTTATTTATAAATAAAATTACTAAAATACAATAAAAATTAAAAAATAAGACTATAAATACTTTACAACATATTTTTATCAACAAAACAAAATTAATTAAGTATTTAATCAGAAAAAATATTGTAGATAATGTTCTTTAAACTTTTTGTATTATAGGAAAAGTTTCAATTATTATTATTTATAAAATATATAAGAACTCCTCAAATAAACACAAAAATCAAATGCAAAAAGGATAAAGAGAAAAAAAAAGTAACTTTATATATAAAACCCTAGTGCATAAACCCTTCTCTATATTCTACTCACTGTCTTCCTATGGTAAAACCGTACCTGGAAGGTCATATGTACAAAAGTCTACTTATTCAAAATGATTTGGGCCTATTACCATTCTTCTCGTAAGTAATATTATTTAATTTTAAATGATTAATTGATTTGTTATTTCAAATATTGTTATTGGTAATATTATCTAATTTAATTGTATTGAAATAAAATTTATACTATTGTTGAATTTATTGATGAAAGACTTATAATCCAGTATTTGAAATATCTTGTTTATGTTTCTCTATCGATCTCTAAGTCTAATTTCCTCCTCCTCACCCAATTCCATCCCACTCCCCTCACCCTAATGCCTTCACTCCATCTTCTTAGGTCTTTCTGACATTTCTCAAGATATTAGATGTGCTTGATTCCAGGCCACTCCCCTTTACCCTAATGCTCTCACCCAAACTTCTTAGGTCTTTCATCCAACCCCATGATGCTTCATTTCAAACCACTCCTCCTTACTCTAATGTCCTCACCCTATCTTCTTAGGTCTTTCTATCAATCCTATGATATTAATAGTGCCCGATACCAGGCCACTCTCCTTACCTGATGCCCTCACCACAGTTTCTTAGGTCTTTCTATCAATCCCAGGATGCTCGATTCCACCCCACCTTTAACCCTAATGCCATCACCCTATCTTCTTAGGTCTTTGTGTCAATCCCTGGATATTCGTAGTGCCTGATTCTAGGCCACTCCCCTTACCCTAATGCCCTCACCCTAGCTTCTTAGGTCTTTCTACAAATCCTAGGATATTAGCAGCTTCTTAGGTCTTTCTCTCCTTCTTAGGTCTTTCTCTTCAAGTGTATCACTAGGTCTAGGTAGTCTGCTTAGCATCTTCTTAGATCTTTCTCTCCAACTGTAGTCCCAAGGTATTAGGACAGTGAAGAAATAAAACCACATAAAGTCTTTGAGCTAGTGCAGGCAGTCCGTATGAATCATATGCCAAGAAGTAGAGTAAGACTGTGAAGCTTGTGGGGTTAGCTTCTTAGGTCTTTTCTGCCAATCCCAGGATATTGGTAGTGCCTGGTTTCAGGTTACTCCCCCTTACACTAATGCTCTCAACCCAGCTTCTTAGGTTTTTCTGTCAATCCCAGGATATTAACAGCTTCTTAGATGTTTCTCTCCAAGTGTAGGTATTATGCTTAGTAGCTTCTTAGGTCTTTCTCTTTAGGTATAGTCTCAAGATATTAGGACAGTGAAAAAACAGAACCACATAGAGACTTTTAGCTAGAGCGGTAGTTCACGTGTATCATATGCCAAGAAGAAGATTAGGACTGTGAAGCTTGTAAAGTTAGCTTCTTAGGTCTTTATGCCAATCCTAGGATGTCCGATTCCAGGCCACTCCTCCTTACCCTAAAGTCTTCACCCCATCTTCTTAAGTCTTTCTACCAATCCTAGGATATTAACAACTTCTTAGGTCTTTTTCTCTAGGTGTAGTCCAAGGATATTAGGACAGTGAAGAAACAGAACCACACAGAGTCTATCAACTAGTGCAGGTAGTCTACGTGAATCATATGCCAAGAAGCATATTAGGATTGTCAAGCTTGTGAAGTTAGCTTCTTAGGTCTTTCTGTCAATCCCACGATGTTGATTCCACATTACTCTCTCTTACCATAATGTCCTCACCCTAGCTTCTTAGGTTTTTCTGTTAATCCCAAGATATTAGCAGTACCTGATTCCAAGCCAGTCCCTCTTACCCTAATTCCCTACACCAAGCTTCTTAGGTCTACCTACCAATCTTAGGACATTAGCAGCTTTTTAGGTGTTTCTCTCCTTCTTAAATCTTTCTCCTCCATGTTTACATAGTCTACTTAGCAGCTTCCTAGGTCTTTCTCTCCAAGCGTAGTCCTAAGATATTAGGACAATGAAGAAACAGAACCACATAGAGTCTTTCAGCTAGTGTAAGTAGTCTGCGTGAATTATATGCCAAGAAAAAGACTAGGACTGAACCATAAAGAGTCTTTCAGCTAGCGCAGTAGTCCGCGTGAATTATATGCTAAAAAACAGATTAGGATTGTGAAGCTTGTGAAGTTTCAACAAAACCAGATTAATACAACGAAGCTTGTGAAGTTTCACAAAGTATTTCTGCTAGTGCATATAGGCTACATGTACTCTAACAAATGAATCATATGTCAAGAACTAGATTTAAACGGGTGAGATAAGGATTTCCGGTCCTCTACTTTACTAGCTAAGCTATCTCAATCATTCCTAATGCATTAACTTCATTTTTGTTTTAAAAGATTATAGGCCATTTTATTTTTAACCTTTTAAAAATTTAAGACAATTGGTTTTTGTTTGCATAAATTTACATTTCAAAATTTCATAGTTGACAAAAAAAATTAGGCGATAAGATTTCATCTATTTTTATTAAAATCTAGATCAAAATCCAAGGTTAAATTATTGAAATTATGAATCAATTTAACATTTAATTAGTTATTGAATTGATTCAATTAATTTGAGTAATTTAAGATAAGGTTTTTTCATTTAAATAATTTCTTTTATTTTTTATTTTTTAATATTAAAACAAATTATAAATATAATTAAGTTAAAAATATATTGGATTATTTTTCACCTACTTATATCTCTTTCATGTTATTTATATACATTCTGACATTAACATCTTAATTCTCATTATGAACTATTAATTTCTCGTTACAATTAATTTACATGCTTGAATTGAAATTGAGATACTTGATGTTCTTCCCTTCAGAAATAGATTCATATCGAGTTGAAATAAGTTCTTTCAAAATGGACCATGAACGTTCGAGAATGGATCGTAAATAGCTCCATGAACGAATGGATCGTATCGAATTGGAAAATGGAAAGATTTGTACAAGTTATACCCTTCGTTGCCACTTTGCAGAAAATCGTTAGGTATCAATATGTTAGATACCTGTGACTCAATTGGTGAAATAGTATCTCTCTCCAAAAAAGCACGTTCTTTTTACCATCGCAAAAAGAAAATATTTTGTTGCGAGTGAACAAGATATTGAGGAATTGTCCATATGTAAAATCAATAAATTTACATCTAAAGTGCATTCATTTTTACATATTAATAGTATGTGTTCATTCTAAGAAATTACTTCTTTTATTTTCATTATTAATAAATTTATTTTCCTTATGATATTATTATGAAACTATTACCTCTTGTCAACATAAATTCATTAATTTTTGTGTGATATAAAATTATGAAATTATTTATTATTATATTTTTTAAAACTAATAAATTATTCTGTTCGACTTTTTTTTTTTTTTTATTGTTAAAATATTTGTGTAATATTTTTTGATAAGTAATTTTTTATTTATTTAAACTTTTTGGAACTCTAAATGTTTTGGAAAGGAGGTTTACACAAACTAATTGAAAAGAAATAAACACGTTGTTTGAAAATTTTAATTATATCGTTGTTTTTTTAGAGTAACTTGTATATTATAGTAATTCTTAAAATACATTAAAGGGAAATAAAGGCAATTAAACAGTAACAATTAATCAATGACAATAATTAAACAACAATTAAATGTTCTTGATGTCTTTATAGCTTTTGTAGTTCATTGAGTCCTCTTTAATTCGATATATAATGGAGTTCAAATAGAGTTCTGTAGTGAGTGTTATGCCTATTTTAGTTAACCAGTCAAAACTGGAAATTTCAACGAATTAGAACAAAAAATAAATACTTAATGCCTAATTGAGACAAACTCATAAATGCACTAAATCATGCTAGTTGACCATTAATAAAACTATATTAGAATATAATAAATGTAGAGAAAATGATCAAAATAATAATGTATCAACAATGTTGTTAAAATTTGATTTCCCTTTTTAAATGAATAAATAAAAAAATTATAACAATTATATCAAATATTGTAATAAATAATTAACATGTTAATACATGATTCACTATTGTTAATAGAGTGATTTCGAGATAAAATTAGTTAACATGTTAAATGACCCAAATTAATACAAAATTATGTAATATATATTCTATAAGTTATTTTTTCCATTTAAAACCTAAACAACTATGTACCCTAAAATTATTATTTCTTATCTATAAGTTATTTTCTTAAAATAAAATTTTGGTAAAGTATAGATAATCATAAATTAATTCATTTGATACTTATACAATAATGTATAAGATATAATTATTGATGCATGAATTTTATTCATGCATTACATGAATTTATATAAGCATTAGCTGTTATTTATTTTATTTTTCTACACAATTTTCTAATTATGAGTAATCAATTTACATGAAAACATTAATTGTTTTTTACTTGATTTTTCCATAGTCAATTTATACAAAAACATTAATTTTTATTTACTCCATTTTCTTGTTTATGAGTAGTCAATTTACTAAAAAAAAAATAGTCAATTATAAGTGTGTTGTCAATTTACTTAAAAGTATTAATTATTATTTATTTTCCTTGAGTAGTCAATTTACACAAAAACATTAATTATTATTTAATCAATTTTTTAATTATGAATAGTCAATTTACATTAAAATATTAATTGTTATTTACTTTCGTACACATTTTTCTTCTGATGAAGATAGTCAATTTACGTAAAAACATTAATTGTTATTTGCTTAATTTTCCTCATCATAGCAGTAAAAAAAAATTACTTTTTTTCTACGTAACTGTCCTGACCATGATCATGAGTACTCAATTTACTTTAAAACATCATTTATTATTTTTTTCTCAATTTTTTATATTAAATGTTGGTCATAAAATATTTACATAAAATCATTAGCTATTACATTATGTAATTAATCATTTCTTTATCCTTCGAAAGAATTATTTCTTTGATAAAAAGCATTAATTGTTATATTAGATACTCCTAATAAATTATTTAATAAATAATATTTTAATATTTTTTATTTTTAAATATAATTTAAAATAATTTTTTTGGTAAATAATTTATTTAAGATATATTTTTGTCTTCAAGATATATTTCTTTAATATATATTTAAAATTTTGAAGATATACATTTTTTAATATAATATTTTTAAGATATAATTTTTTAAAGATATATTTTTTATTATTAATAATATTTTTTAATATATATTTTTCAATACTGTAACAGACAAAGGTTAGTAAAGTTATTTTTAAATTGAATAACAACTAACATTTAAATTAAATAACAACTAAAATGAATGTATTATACAACGTAACATTATTATTATTGTACAATATAACATAAAAAAGAAAGTAAATCCTTATTTTTGTTATGATTTTTAAAATTATTTTGGAGGATTTTGTTTTTCTTTAAATCTTTAATAATATGTATCCAAAACAAAGTTAAAGTAATTTATTTATTTTTGAAATATTTATTATTTTATATAATTATAACTATAATATATATCTTACAGAACATTTAATTTATAAAATTGAAACCATATATTAAATTGAAATCACATATTTATATAACTAAAACCATATATTAAATTGAAATCACATATGTATATAACTAAAACCATATATAAAGAATTATAACAGTTATGTGTAGAAAGAACATTTTAATAATTGACTCTATTTTATATTAGTTACATGCATTATCATATGATAACCAATATGTTGGGAATTAAACTTGCTTCAAAACATAATAAGGAAGAAAGAAAAAAAGTACACGTGGTTCGGTGTTTCAAGACCTAATCTACGATCCTTTTGGGATAAAATTCACTACGTGTAATTTTTGAACGGAAAAATCACAAACCCTCGCAGCAGTGTGATTTTTGAACAGAAAAGAAAATCACAAACCCTTGCCACAATGTGATCTTTGAACGAAAGAAAAATCACAAACACTCACCACAGTGTGATTTTTGAACGGAAGAAAAATCACAAACCCTCGACATAGTGTAGTTTTTGGACAGAAACTACAAACCCTCGCCATAGTGTAGTTTTAGACGGAAGAAAAACTACAAACCCTCGGTACATTTTTGACACACACTACCTAAAATATGAAACATCTATTATAGATTCAAGGATGTAGTGCAAGTGAATAAAACCTAATACTCTACCTTATATAGGTTTTTCACTCATATCTCTTTCTATTTCTAATACTTTCTTGTGTGGGACTTTGAATTAACAAGACTCAACACGTAATTTTGAATTAGTTTTCACGTAAGAGATATTTCTAAACAGAAACCAAATATCAATTAAGAGACTTTTTTTTTTTTTTTTTTATCTTCTGTAATCTTACACCTTTCAAAATCAAAGTAAACATGTTTACCAAATTTAAGAGTAAAAGTAAATTTTTACTCTAATATTTTTAATAATAATTTATATATTTTTAAAAAATAATTTCTCTTTGTTTCATCTAATTATCTTTAATGGAAACCATCTATTTCTATATAATTTTTATTCAATTTTATTTATCTTTATTTTTTTATCTATTTCACACCTATTTTTTCTTCTTTTCTACCTAACAAACTTTATCCCGTGCTTTTATGTTTGCAATGCTTTCTTCTGCGTCACTTATTTCTTTGAATTTTGTAGCATCGCTTTATCTTGTAATTATTGATTTCAATTCCTACGAAGAATGCTATAGTTTTCATTTTTTAATTTAATAATAATTTATATTTTTACACAAATAAAGAAAAATTCTATCATATTATTTTATCTATTTCTCTTCAATCAAATCTATCTTTTATCAAATATAATTTAATATTTATTTTATTTCTCAACTATTACAATTATTTTATTTTTATTTCTCTTATATTTTTCTTTGATTAAATAATTATTTTAATCCTAAGCTAGATAAAAATTTCATTTTGATCTTTAACAAATTGAAAAAGGTTTTTAAATTAAAGTTTTACTTATTATCTTAATATTTTTTCTTTTGTAAAAATATGTGATATAACTATTATCTATTAGTATTCATGAAAATATAAATAAGACAGATAAAATAATACATAATTTAAACCTTGCATAGAAAACACATAATAAAATATTTTTAAAAATTATTTCTAGTTGATCACACGGTGCTCCCACGAACATATCACATTATCACACTTAGGGGCGACGTCCCCCACCCCAATTGTATTTTTTAACTTATATATATATATATATATATATATATATATATAATCATAATAATAATAATAATAATAATAAATTTTTAATAATAATAACAATAATTATATATAATTATATATTATGTATATATAATAATTATATATTATATATAATTAGTAATAATAATAGTAATAAAAATTATTATTATATATGATAATTATTATGTATTAATAATAATAATAATAATAATTACTATTATAATTATATTATATATATAATAATAGTAAATTTTTTAATAATAATAATATTAATAAATTTTAATTTTAAGATTCCTATTTAATTTCTTTTTAAATGTAATTTTATGTAATTTTTGATATTCTAATTAAAATTAAATAATAAAATTAAAATTTTTATAATTTAAAGAAAGTTAAAATATAATAATAATTATTTTTAAAAGAATACTATAAAATATTAAATGAGAATAAAAATTTCTGAGAAAAATATTTACTAAAAAATGAAAAAATATAGAAAGAAAATAAAACTGAAAAAAAAAAAAATTGCCCCTCTCCACTCCGTCTGTCCTGGCTCCGCCATGCTACTTGTACACTTGTATGTAATTTGTGTAATAATATTTAATTTTTGAATATTTCACGAAAAATATCAGTAATTAATTAGATTAATTTAACTAAATTATATAATGTTAATAAATAACGAAATACTCCATATATTTTTAATTTTAGTAATTAATATTCAATATTTTCATTCAATACAAGGTGCATGGAAAAAAAAGTAGGGCTACACAACAATGGTTAATACTCCTTGAAACCTGGGTCAATACTAAACCTATCTCTCTTAAAAGAGAAAAATTTGTTATGAGTTCTTATAGTTAGAACCTGTTTTGACAAAAATTTGTTATGAGTTCTTATAGTTTGGGACCAATTTTGACTATTTTTTTTCTAAAAAATAGTTTTTTTCATTTAATTTGCTGTTGGATTGACCTTGGACTTCTTTCTCTTAAGTTTCTTTCTCTTAAGTTTCTTTATTCATGATGTTTTTTGAGTTTGAGTTCAATCTCTTTGAGTTCTAGAAAATAATTGAGTTCAATCTCTTTAATTCTCTTAAGTTTCTTTCATGTATCCATTCTGATATCCGTGCTGTTTTTTGAGGGTATTTAAATCTCTTTGAGTTCTAGAAAATAATTTATTTTATAAAATAGAAAATAATAGAAAATAATTTGTTTTATAATTCTCTTAAGTTTCTTTCATGATATCTTTTTAGGGTACTTAAATCTCATTGAGTTCTAGAAAATAATTTATTTTATAAAAAAGTCGTTGTTTTCGAAAAGATATATATAGATTAAATCATCAATTAGATAATTAAATATTATTTTTAAAATAATTTTATATTCAATATTTTATTTTTAATATTTTTATTCATATAATTATTAATAATTTAAAAATTAAATAAGAGAAATTTATTTTATAAAAGACCATGCAAGCTATCTTAACTATATTTTTTTTTTAAGATTGTTTCTTAAGAAAATATTGTTTAGGCGAATCTAAGCAAGATTGTCCATTATAAAAGCTATCATATAAATACTGTTTATAGGAATATTTTTCAAGAACATTTATTTTATATAATTAAAATTATGTATAAAAATTTATATTAAAATTTTTTAAAACTTTATATGATTAAAAACATGTACAAAAATTTATATTAAAACTTTTTCCTCTGAAAAATGGTTATATTTTAATTAAATTAAAAATACAAAAATTAAGATTATACTCCTAAAGTTTGAGGTTTGATAATAATTAGGTGTGACACGAGGCACATGTGCAATCTGTTCCACATTTGCATCCATTTCCAGTAGCCACATTCTTGGCACACGAGCATGGATTGCAGTCACAGTGCTCCCCACATGAACATGTCATGTGATCACCTCCTCCGGTGACACTTGCACTACTTCTACACCTGTCATTTGTGTAATGATATTTAATTTCTAAATATTTCACTTAACACACATATATATAAATAATTAATTAGATTAATATAACTAAATTATATAATGTTGTAAATATTTCTCTACATTAAAAAAAAATAGTTTTTAATCTTTATCTCAACTTTTAACTACCCAACCCTATCTGAGAATAGAATATCATAAAGATATTATTAACACAATGACTTGATATTGTTAAAATTATGAACATAAATAAATAAGAAAGAGACCTGCAGCCAGAACCACCAGTACATGGAACTGTGCAGCCACATTTATTATCACATACTACCACTCTTCTTAGTGCACCTACACCTGTATCAGCCATCTTCTTTTTCCCTGCATATATTGTTCTTTAGTTCGTCCAGAATGACCCATATATGTACGTGTAGCATTTTGTATATATGACAAGAGAATAACAAATGTTGTCTTCATACAACTTCACACTCTACGTGGCGACAACTTTACATGCAATTCAACCACGTAGATATAGAGATATGTTGAACTAGAAATACGTAGAACAAACACAAAATATGTAGAACAAACACGAAACTATCCATACAAATTAATCTAGTTGAATGATGACACGTGTCTTGTTAGTTGTCAACTCCTCACTAGATAAGCACAGATTCATTTGTTAGTTTGGGCCTCACTTCCTTCACTTTTTCTTAATTTATTTATTTTATTTATATTATGATAATTAGTTTTAGAGTAAACAATTACCATGTTAATAATTTGTATGATGTGAATTTATGGAAAATTACAATATAAATAATTTTGTTTAAAAAAATATTTATAAAAATTTCTATTTTATAATAAATAAATTTTTTATTAATAATACATTAAAATTTATTCTTATTTTTCATTTTGGTGATATAATGATTTGAATGATATTTAATATTATTTATTTTTCTATTATCTTGATAAAACTATTTGTATTATAATTATATATTTTCTAAATTAATGATATTTTTATTTTATTTCTCTTTTTCCACTGTTCTTAATAGTTACATTTGTTTTTCCTTTTCATGATAGGATGTTATATATAAACTAACTCTAGTAATACATCATTAGACGAAGAACCTGTGATTTATAAATGTACACGTTGTATTATTCAATAATTACGTTGCTTAATATTCTTTTATATATATATTATTAATCAGAATTTATGGTCCGTTATAATATTATTATTTATAAGATTATATATGTAAAATTTAATAAAATTTTAATATTATTTATTCATTTATTGATAGAATAATTTACCTTACAATTATATATTTTATTTATTAGAGATAAAATATTAAATTACCATTGGTTTTATTTTTAAATAATCCTGTCCTGGTTATATCTGTTTAAATGTAACACGGTAAATGTAACATTCTTAATAGTTATATTTTTTTTCCTTTTCACTTTATCGCAGGCGGTTACACGTAACTAACTCTAGCAACACATCAATGTGTGATTTATAAATGTAAACCATCGTTCAATAGTAATTAATTGATGACAAGGTGTTCACTTAATACTCCAATGTTTATATTATATTAATATTAATTAGAATTTATTGTGTTTAATTTTTAAATATGATATTTTTATAATACATACAAAAATTTTAAAATATTTAAAATTTATTAAAACTTTATTGTAATATATAATATGATATTAAAAGAAATATTTTATTATTTATGTAAACTGCCACACATACCATAGATGGCGCTTAGTTTTTTCAATTTTCAAATCAAATCAGAAAGCAAATTGGAACAAGAGATTCCTTTTTCCAAGCCATTTTTTACTGTCTTATGTATGGTGAATATCAAATATTTTAAATTTTGTAACTTATAATTTATTTACATACAAATATTCATTCTCTTATTAATTAGTTTTTCTAACTTAAATTGATATCATAAGCTTTTAAATATGTCAACCGATTAAATAAGCTTTTAAAAAATTTGAAAGCTTTTAAAAAATTTGAGGGTAAAAGTCCGGGGTGAATTTGAAACTATTTTTTTAGAGGTTGATACAAGGTCGCACTCGCACAAATTAATACAATTAAATATGTAGTACTAGGAAGTGACTCCTAGGTCGTCTCTCAAGGACCATCACTCAAGTTTCTATCAAACACAAGCCACAAGACACAAACACAAGACACAAACACAATACACATAAAGGGGTGGTTGTTTGTTTGATTTTTGAAAACAGAATTGTAAAAACAGAATTTCTAAACAAGATGAAATAATAAACTAAAATAGATTAACCTCTTGATTAGATTGCAACTCACTTATCCTTGATAACCAGATTAATTAACTAAGCAAAAATCAATCACATCAAATGTTCAATTTACTCAACTCTCAATCCAACTTCAATCAATTAACTAAGCGATAATTAATCTTAGTTTTCCTTATGTGAATTAAGCAAACACATACATCATTCCTTCCAATTCCAGCAAGTTATATTTCATTCCATTAAGCATGAGAACAAGATATAAGTTGATATCATTGAAAGCAAGATTAATTGACTAAGCGAAAATTAATCTTGGTTCTCCTTATGTGAATTAAGCAAACACATAGTCATTAAGAGCTAGAATGAATGATGAAGAGTCTATAGCAAATTGAACAAGCAATCATGAACATAATCTCAAAGTATTTATGCAATCTAATTCAAGAGATTAATCCTTAAACTTAGCCTTCCATTTAAATTTAATTCCAGCAAACTAATTGAATTGAAAGTGCATAGAAACTAAATTGCAAAGACACTTAAATATCAAAGAACGAATTGAAGAAATTAATGGCAGAACTGGACTTTCACAACTTGAATTCGAAATTGCAGTGCAGTAAAATTAAAAATGTAATGAAATTGAAAGTGCAGTAAAATGGAATTGCAGTAGAAGAGATAAAGAAATCAAACCGAAATATAATTGTATTGATTGAAAAGCAAGTCTGGACCATCCAACCAAAGAAGAAGAAAAACAGAAAAAGAAAAACACAATACGAAGAAGAGCCCCCTCCTTCATGGCTGGAATGGTTTTTATGGAGAAGAAAAGGAGAAAAGAAACAAAAAAAAAAAAAACAAAGACCCCTAAACTAAGGACCCAAAACGTGAAAATGAGGGAGTGCATGTTTCCTGGCATGTTTTCTGGCTGTCTCCAAAGTGCATTTTTTTTCAATTTAATTCGGTGGTCCCTCATGCCTTGCACATGCCAAAATTAAGTGAAAAAGGATCTCATGTTCGATTCCCACATACAGCAAAACAAGAAAAAGAATTAATTGCATGATTTACATAGCCTAATTGCTGAAATTCCCGTCCAGACTTCGTGGTCCAACTTCAAGGCCATATTCACCCAAGATGCAATCCGAATTGGCTCTTCATGTCTTCATGACTTTTGTAGCTCTGTCAATTTTTTTTAATTCGATATAAAGTGGAGCTCAAACAGAGATCTGTAGAGGGAGTTATGCCTATTTTACCGAGACTTGTCAAATCCTTAAATGCTGGAATTTTCATAACAGTTCATATGCTGTATTCAAAGACATTTTTACACCAGATACACTTCGACTGGGAACTTTATGTCTTCATTAATGTTGTATATCTTTGAGTCCTCTTTAATTTGATATAAAATGCAGCTCAATCAGAGGTCTGTGGTGAAAGTTATGCTCAGTTTGGTAAACCTTGTCAAATCTGAATAACAATAACGAATTAGACCAAATTTATCATTTAAAGCCAAAATGAGTCTAAACTCATAAATACATTAAATCATACTAATTGATTCTTAATTGTGCTGTATTAGGATATAATAAATGCAGAGAAAATGATCAAAATAATGACTCATCACGGGTTCTTTTTTTAAGATGAATATAGTTGTTCGACTTTAGTTTATAAGGAAGATGAACTAATTTTTTCGTCTTCACAAGGTAATGATACGTGTTTGGGAGAGTTGTTGTGAGAAGACAGGTGGCTAATTTGTAGTGGTTACATGACGATGTAGTAGAAGTCTAACTCAGAAGTTCGTCTTCAATCTCGTGTTGACACGTGGCAAGCTCTGATTGGGCAGTTAACATAAGTTTTGACCAGTTAAAAATAACAATAAAACATAAATTTAAATTACAATCAAATCAAGTAATAAGATCCATTATAAGTAGATATTTAATAGTTAATGAATATGCGACATTTCAAGTAGTTGATGATGCTGATGTAAATCTTATGATTATTCATTTTGAACAACCGGGCATGGGTCATATAGAATTATGTGTAGAAGTACCTCGTCATATAATGATGATTGTGTTTTTGAGAATGACAGTTGTAGCTCATATGATGAAGGTTGTACGAGATTAAATTCACACTACAAGAAAAATAAGAATTACACACAAAATAAATTTTGTCTTGTTCTGGTGTAATATTTTTTTTTCAACAAAAATTAGACACGGAATTATAGATGGAAATGTTTCTGTGTCTAAATGAACAGAAGATTTCGTGTCTAATCAGTTTTAGAACTAATATTTTTAGTGGAAAAAAAATTGTGACGACAATTTGACACAAAATTAGACATGGAATTTGTGACGTGTCTAAATTGATTAGAATTTCTGTGTCTAATTTCGTGTCAAAATCAATTTTTATTTTTTGTGTTTAGTTTATTTTTCAACAATTTAGAGATGAAATTACACATGTATTTATTCATGTAAAAATTTAGAATTTTTTTTATTAAAAAATAGAAATTTTTTTCTCATTTTAATCTTTTATTTTGTTTATTTTATTTTTTTATTTTCTTCTTACACTTCAATTTTAAATTTTTGAAATCTCTTTTCCCATTTCTCTAATACTCCTCTTTAATTGCTTGAATATAAAACCCTGCAAGTTTTGATTTCAAATTTGTTTTCCGGATACCCTCACTTGGTCTGGAACTTTATTATTTTGCAAGAGATTAAGAAAACATGGAGAGCCGGAGTTTGGCCTTGATCTTGAGATCGAGAGAACAACTCGCTCACTCTCAAAAGTAAGAAGAGAAGCAAGAGCACAATTTCCAATAGCCCCTATCAATATGAACATGGATCCTCCACAAAATGACCAACCGAGGACCCTTGCTTAGGAGAGCAGGAGCAACCTGATATTTGACTCATCCATCGTATTACCACCGGGCATTACACACAGCGAAAACGGGCATCTCATTCCCTATTTTTGCTAAAACGTTCAGTTTCATGGACACCCTCACGAGGATGCAACTGACCACATTAGAAACTTCCTCTATGAATGCAACCATATGATTAGCAAACCCGGAGATCACTAGATTACGGTTTTATTCCATACACACTTCATCGGGAGGCCAGAATCTGGCTACAGACGCAACCTATAGGTAAATTTTCAAATTGGGCTAACCTTGAGGAATGCTTTTTGAACAGGTTTACCAATGAAGGTAGGCGAAACAGCCAAGCCCATGCTATATACGCCTTCAAGATGGAGGATGATGAGAACTTCGCACAGGCCTGGCACAAATTTAGAACACTCCAAGCAAAATGTCTCACGCAGGATATAAACAACATCGTGCTGGTAGAATTATTCATTCAAGGACTAAAACATGAAGATCTAAGAAACCTTGACCTAGCAGCTGGAGGATGCCTACGAGAGCTCAAAACAGCAGAAAAATGTCTCGAACTATTCGATATAATGGCACGATCTTCGCAACCCAGTAAGAGGGAAACCTCAAACCCCAAAGGTGTACACGCGTATCCACCGAAACTGCTCTTGAGGCAAAACTAGAGGCACTTAAAATAAGCCACTAACGCTTGGAGAAATTAGTGACAGAAAATGCAGGGAAAACAACCACACCATCCACCACCGAACTGTCGCAGCAAGCACAACGATTTGTGTGTTCAAATTGTGGAGGCAATCCTTACTTTTGTAGTTGTTTTTCTGCTAACGAATATGTTAATTATGTAGGTCAACAGCAAAGGTTCGGCTACAATAATTTTGGGAATTCCAACTATAGAAACCATCCTGGTTTCTCTTGGAAAGATAATTCTCAAACACAAAAGCCTTTGTTCCAGCCTCAACAAGAAAAAAAGAACGATTTCGAGGCCTTGTCTAAACAGATCGTGGATAGTTGCAAGATGCTCTTTGACAACCAAAATGCCTTCAGGGAGGAGGTGAACAAACAATTCACAGAATTGGCAAGCAACCAGAAAAATCAATTCACAAAGTTCCTGGAAGCTTTCAGCAAAACTGAGGTAACCATCCCGTTCCTTGAAGCTTTAAAATTAATGTCGGTTTATGCTAAGTTTATGCAAGAAATTTGCACCAAAAAGCGCAAGATACCAGAAAAAGAAGTAGTGGTCTTGAATGAAAAATGTAGTGCTGTCTTGACCAACAAGCTACCACCTAAAAAGAAAAATTCGGGAAGCTTCACGATCCCATGCTACATCGGGGAGACTTACTTCCGTAGGTCATTATTGGATCTTGGTGCAAGCATTAACCTTATGCCCCTATCAATATTCCAAAAGTTGGGGGTGGGAAAATTAAAGCCCACAATGGTTTCATTGTAGTTAGCGGACCGATCACTAGCATTCCCAAAGGGTGTACTAGAGAACGCACTAGTACAAGTTAACCAAATGATTATCCTGACAGATTTCATCGTGCTTGATATAGAGGAAGACCGGGAAGTACCATTAATCTTGGGAAGGCCCTTTTTAGCAATTGCAGGAGCATTGATTGATGTGGACAAAGGAGAGCTAACACTGAAAGTTCTTGGGCAGCATGTCACCTTCAACGTATTTGAAGAAGCCAAGTGATCCATGGAGAAAAATTTGTGCAAAGCGGCAAATACCTTGGACCACATCACATTGGCATATGAAGACCTTAGGTAATGAATTGAACCCTACTCTTAATTTAGCTTATGATATTAACATTGCAGGTTCAGTCACTCTTAGGGAAGGGGAGTCACTTGTTCAAACCCCTTCTTCGGCAAAGGACCACAACCCAAACTCGGAGATAGATCCAAAAAAATCCAATAAATCGGGAGGAGTAACGTGGAATGGAGAACCTAAACAAGAATCACACCACTGTTGTGATAAAGGTAAGCATCCTTCTTCAAAACTGCGTAAATTCAATTGAGGATGATCACGATTCGTAGGTGCAGCTACAAGCAGCTCCTAACTTGGGGCAAACTACTGTCATTAGACTATTGTTAAACACAAGTGATGATGGAGATCCTATTGAGCACAAGAACTCCATCCTAAATTGTAGTCCAACATGAGACGAAGCTCAGTCCAACTTAAGGACTTAAAAGCAAAGTGCTAACGGGAGATGACTTAAAAGCTCAGTTTCCTTTCACTACTCACTACTTTAAGACACGCAACTTAACTTTTATGCTTTAATATTCAGATTAGGATCTCTGTTAGGTACCTTGATATGTTTATTTTTAGTTCTCTAGGAATTTGAAGAGACCGTGAGTAGAATGCATGCTTAGGATGATTTTATTCGGTTGAAAGTGACTATTGCATGTTTGTATTGATAGCCTTAAGTTAATAATCATGCTACATTGCGAGTTGGAGTGCCAAAACATGATTTTTAAGATTTTCGAGCCTACCTCGCGAGTTACAAGTCACTATCAGCAACCACGCGCGAGGTGAATGACGCTTCAAATTCTTTAGCTTCAGAGGTGATCTCGCGCAAGTTGCAGAGCCATCTCAGCAACTTCGCGCGAAATAAACCATAAAATTTGAAAATCTTCTCCCTCTGAGGCAAACCTTGCGCGAGTTAATAGTGATGCGTGCGAGTTACCCACAATTTTCCAGAAAGTCTAAATTAGATGCTATTTCAAACATTCCAATTATATACCATGCATCTATAATATGAGGTTGACTATTCCATGCTTAAATCTTACTGTTGTTTATCCATTCTTGATTGATTATGCCTTGTTATATTGTGAATCCAAACATGAGCAAACTCTTGAAATTGATTGATTGCATGATGCCTGTTAGTGATTCTCCTTACTGCACCTCTCCCTTTTACTTAATTGGCTTCTCTGTTTATGCAGATGCATAGATCAAAGAGAAGCAAACACCTAGATGGTGTAGGTCCTTCAGCTACACATATAGTAGAGATCAATGAGCAGAGCCTCACTAACGAGGACGCGAAGGAGCGCTATCAGCACACCATCAGCAGGGCAGTTATACCAGAGAGGCCCTTCACCTGCACCGCCTTAGCGAGGTGGGAACCTATTGCAACTGTCCTAGAGGCTAGGCATTGGACATCATGGCTATCTAAGCCACTTGTGCTGGTTTGACCGATACTAGTTCGCGAGTTCTACGCGAACTTTAGACATGAGGATCATGGCACGGTGCTTCTCCGAGGAGTTCAGGTAGACTTCCCAGCCCAGGCCATTCACACTTATTTTCGTATTCCACAGGTACCACACTTCCGGAGTGCGACCCTGGAATTATCAGAGATTCTAGCCACCATTTGTGTACTGAGGGCCAGGTTCGTACACTAGAGAGCCGCACCACCTCGGCTAGCCCGAGAGGACCTTGTTCTCACAACCAAGGTGTGGCTGAAGTTGATAGAGATGAGGGTGAGTCCAGCAGATAGGCCTGGAGCAGTCCCTTATTCCAAAGCACTATTGATCTGGAAGCTCATGACAGGGGTAGAGATTCGTCTGGGAGATGAGATTAGGATGGCCATCAACGCCATCACTTCCGGCAGTTTTGGATTGGCCTCGATGATCACTAACATAGCCATAACTACTGGAGTTCCACACTATGTCGGTGAGGTCGTCCTATTGAATCCTCGCCCATTCACACTCACCGACATAGCCCGTTTATATGAGGAGGCGCAACCACAGTAGGAGGCACCAGCAGTAGACACTGATGAGCTGATGGTCACTCCACCACCGACACCCTCCGCTCCTTCCAGTCCAGCAACACCACCTCCCACCACCGAGCTGACAGCATCCTCCACTCACATCCAGGAGTTGTTGACCATCACTAGGGCACAGGAGGAGTTCCAGCACCAGCACCTCTACAGTCAAGGTCAGTAGCTGACGAGGATTGTGTAGCACCAGCAGGCTCTGTTTGACTTCATCAGACCACCACCATCCGAGCAGAGCACCCTTCCTCCACCTCCGTCAGCCCTCTAGACCTTTGAGGAGTTCTTTACCGCCCAATGGGGTTTCCCACCAGCTGGCCCTTCTCATTAGGTAGAGTAGTCCATTTTTCTTCTTACTACGATGCCGAAGACGACATAGTTTTAAGTTGGGGTGGCTACTAATTCTATCCTTTTATTTTGCTATTTAATTTTATGTTTTCTTTTAGAATAGGTTCATACTAGAATAAGCTTTTATTTTTTTTTTCTTTTTATCATTTTGTTGTTTTCTTAATCATATTGAAGCATCTGCATTATTGTACTAAATCCTTATATATGCATGAGTGTTATTCTCTTGTTACCTTGAATCTTGATTTTGAAGAATGTTATTATCTATCCCTTGTGAGACCAAAGTCCCTATGCAAGATTGAGAAAGGTAATGTATGTTTGATGGCTTATGCTGTGGGAAGCCAATTATTGCACTTCAAATTTTGTTCCTAGTACTAATAATGTGCTTGTGTTTAAGAAAATAGGAAAAAGGTAAAACCTAATTAACCAAGTTGATCCTAAATAAGTTAAACCAAGTGAAACACAAAAAGCTTTCTTGGCCAACCTTAAATTTTTAATTGAATGATCGTAGTCACCCACTTTGAGCCTAAGCAGATTTTTCATAAAAAGCAATTTATGAGCCAATTATTTCCATCTTTTTGATAAATATTTTTGAAAAACCCACCATACTTCAGGCTGGAAAACCCAAGTTTATTATGGAAAACTCTCTTAGTTTGAAATGCATGTGTTTAACAGGGAAAAATCAAACCTCCAGACAATCACAAAAGCAATAAAAAAGATCACTAGTTTGTGATCACCAAAAAAATTGGAAATTGCTGAAAAAGCCACTAGTTTGTGGCACCCCAAAAAAATATAATGAAGAGGTATTAGTATAATCCCCGAAAAATCAATAAAGAGCACAAAATCAATTAAGTGCTAAGAGATTATTTAGATAACATCTTGGGGTCTATGGTTTCTTAAGTTGAAGATTGGTAATGACCTTAAAATTGACTTGTCATCATACCCACACCTAAGCCGAACATTACAAGCTTTATAAAGTCCTATTGATTCTAGTGAATGCTAACTTGTGTGGAAGATAATGCAGGAAACACATGAGGTGAAGAGGGTAACACTAATTTCCGAAATCTAAATCCACTTAATCTCATTGGGAACTTGGAACAAATATCACACACACACGGATAACCACTGTCATAACCTGAAATGCATGCAGTACTAACTCTCTTATGCAGTAAGATAAAGTAATCCAGGGATGAATTACAATGAAAAACTCGGTAACTTGACTTCTCATTCATCATAAGCAAGGACTGGTACAATTTACTACTAAGAATTGTGAGCTCAAATGTTATTTGGGTTATGTTAAAAATAATTACTGAAGTTTTAAAAATCCCTTTTGTTTGAGGGCAAACAAAGTTCAAGTTGGGGGTGTTTGATAACTCGCAAAAGTGAGTTATTTCTATGCTCCTTTTATAATATAAATTTCCCTTTTTACACACTTAATCCATCCAAAATAACTCTAAATTGGTCTTAATTCACAATAATCCGCATTAGAGCTTGTTGATGGTGTATTAAGTGTTTCAGGGAGAAAAGTAGCTAAAAACAGGTGAAATTGTGCTCAAGAAAGCATCTTGCGCGACTTGGAGCTCCAGTAAAGAAGAAAAGCTCTATAAGATTTCATCTCGCGTTCATCTCTTCTTATCTCGCGTGAAGACATTTTTCTTGAAGAGTAAGTTAACACTCTGGCACCTTATGTTGCATTCACCTCTCGTTCAACAACATCATCTCGCGCGAGGTGATGTACCTTCAAGAAGAAGTTTACTCTCTAGCACCTCATCTCGCACATAGCTCCTTCATCTCGCGCGAAGGGATTTGGAGTATAACACAAGGTTCCTCTCTGGAACATGAACTCGCGCGAGCTGTATATTGCTTCGAGCGAGGTATACTCGCACCAGGCACAAGTCCATTTCAAGAAGCTATCAATAAACCTCATTCAACAAAATTTCATTATTCAGTCCTTAGATAATTTCTTAAACCTAGTTCTTAGAATCTCGACGGCTAAACCTAGACGGCACCTGCTCTTCGGTTGAGATACTCTTCCAGTTCATAGACGACAACAGAATTCAACCACGAGGAAGGAGACTCTAGACTGCACTATGTTTTCTCTTTCCATTATTTGTGTTGTTTCTTTTACCACTATGAACTAACTCCCTCTTTGATTGGGAGAACGATGTAACCCTAATTATCCCCTTTATATGATTCTTGATGTTATTCAGTATATGTTTGGGTGTTTTATTCTTTGTTCTTAATGCTAAGTAATTTGGTGTTAAGTTAAGAGGTTGAATTAATCCAGGTAGACATAGGAGACGTGAGTGATTCTGAAAGAAGCAATCACAGGAGCGGACATCTAATCCGACCATGACTATATGTGAATAATTTAAAGGGAAATTATAGAAGGGGGAGGAGCAGACATCCAATCTGACCATAACTATATGTGAATAACTTAAAGAGAAATTATAAAAGGGGGATTAGAGGTAAAATCGAGATCCCAATCATCTTCTTTCTTGAATTTAACTCAATCTAAATTTGTGTTATGCTCTTACAAATATATTTTATTTAATAATTTGACTATTTTAAAAAAATAAGTAAAATTGTGATCTTCGGTATCTAAGTTAAGGGTATTCCACTAGGCTACATGCTGTCTTAAGTAATCATTTTGTTTAGAATTTTATTATATTTTATATTTTTAAATATTTTGAAATTACAAGCAGATGTTTAAATTTATAATAGATGGTTATTATAGGATTATATTCATTAATTTATTAATTATATTATATTTTCAATAATAATAATCATAAGTTTATAAAATTTTTAAAATGTCATTTATGTATAAATATAATATTTATTAAATTAATATATTTTATAAAAAAATAATTATAAATAGAATTTTTAAATATTTTTTAATAAATTTATAATTGTTGATTTTGATATTATATTATATTATATATAATAATAATATATTACATTTGTTTGTAATTTTTTTAATATATATACATACAAGGGTGGAGCCATGATTTAAGCTTGGGAGGGACAAATTTTTTTAAATTTATTTTCATTTTTATTTTAAGTTTTTAATATTTGTATTTTTTTTCATTTTTTAGGTATATTTTTATTCCCATTCCTATTTGGTCACCTTTTCTAGTAATGGATTCAAAAATAAAATTAGTTTATTATAAGGTACATAATATTCTTTTAAAAATGAATTTGTTATTATATTTTAACTTTCTTTGAATCATAAATGACCTTATTTTTATTGTTTGTTATATAATTAAAAATTTAAAATTACATAAATATATATTTGAGAAGGAATTAAATACTTATCCTATGAAAAATAAGATTAAATTTTAAATTTATTATTATTATTAAAATTTTATTATTATTATTATTATTAAAACTTTATTATTATTTATTATTAAAAATTTATTACTATTAATATTAATATTAGAAAGATTAATATATTATTATTAAAACCTTTTTACTATTATTAATATTATTATATATAAAGAGAAAAAAGTTGAAGGGAAGGGCGATGGTAGGTGGCGCTCAACGTTAAAATACCTGTATATATAATCGATAATAATTTAGAGTTATAAAATTTAGTTAAATTTATAAATTTTTAAAATTTTTCATTGTACTATTATAATTTTTTGTTTTTAGTTTTTATATATTTAATATTTTATTTATAATATTATATATACTATTAATATTATATTAAACATTTATTAACTGTCAAAGAATGTTCCTGACAGGTTTTTTGGCTGTAAAACACGAATATGTCTACGCAAGTAATCATATTGCGATAAAAAGAATTTTTTGTGACAATGGTGATTGCTCAAAATAGTGATGGAGAGATAAATGAAAGGATCGTTACTAAATTTCCTATATCGTTTTGAGAATTTGTTAGTTGGTGTTCATGAAAATTAATAATAATATCGTTTTCCTAATCATATTTTTCATGTTTATTAGTGAATGTGTGAAATTTTATGACATAGGTTCATAATACAAACAATGGGGTGTGTGATCCTTTTGTAAAGGAAATTTCACGGGGACCCAAAAGAATTGTTCAAACATGGCATATTTATTTTATTAATGGGTATAAGTTTCACACACAATCTTGGAGTCAACAAAGATCTACATACAATAGCGGTGTATGCATCAAGGGCACTGATTATGATAGTTCAGAGAGTGATTTTTATGGCATACTTGAAGAAGTTGTAGAATTAAAATATACAGTGTTGCCAAATAAGAATATAATGTTATTTAAGTGTGAATGGTATGACCCAAACATTAATCGTGGTGTCAAGATTCATAAGGAGTATGAGCTTGTTGAGATTGATACGAGAAGAAGGTATGATAAGTATGATCCTTTCATATTTGCACAGCAAGCAACACAAGTGTATTATGCTCATTTTCTTGCAAATCGTGATAAAGCTAATTGGGTAGCCGTGATAAAAACAAAAGCAAGGAGTACAACTGATGATCATAGTATTGATGTTAATGGGATGCATATCAAGGTGATGAAATTGAAGAAATCACACCAGTCAACATTAACAATGATGAACTTCCAAGTTTAAGGGACAATCAAGGTGTACATGAAGAGATTAATGGGTCATTTATCAACCAAGACTTGAAAGATAATGAAATTGAAGAGGAAAATTACAACGATGAAGATGACTCATTAGGGAATGAACATGAATCTTATGATGATTTCTCTGATTAAACTACATTTGTAATGTGACAGTTCTCTAAATTGTTGTATGACTTATGTAGCGATATTTTTTTGCTTACTAATTTCGCTTAAAATTGCAAGTTTTGTTATGTGTACATGTTTATACTTGTTGGAGGTAATTTAATTTTGTGAATGTTCATGTTTTATAACAATGTAAATATATTACTCTTCATATTTTATTTTCTTGCCAACATCTACCATAAAATGTTAATAATATACAACAAATGTTTTGTTGGTCTGAGAAAATCTGGGTAAATAGACTTAAAGGTTCTGGCTAGACTACATTTCAAATTATGTTTAACAATTTATTCAGGCATTGATATGTAAACATTAACTGCTGAACTCACCCTAACTTTTCTTATATCTCTCATTTTCATGTTAATGCTTTGCATATACTACATATGAATTAAACATATCAAGTTGTTGGTATACAAAACTATTTTTGTTTCATGTTTGACAATAAAGATGTCAAGTGGAGGTCATGGTTCGAGGGGTAGAAGTAGCAGTAGTAGAGGTCGTGGTGAAGGTCTATCAATAACCAGACCATCTACTGCTTCCCCGAATGTTGAAGATTTTCCTCGGTTAAGTGAGCAACATAGTACACAATTTCTACAAAAAGATTTCACAACTGTTGGGGATGCCCCCAAACCTGGGGAAATAGATCCATCAGATGGCAAGATGTGGATCTATCCTGATCAAGACACGTAAGTATTAATTATTTTCAATAGTTATTTTTACATATTTTACAAATGAAATTGTTTGGATGAAAAATTAATACCTATAACATTTCTAAATTTGTAGGTTTATTCTGGTTGTTCAAACAGTTATACGAATTACAAATGTCATTCGATCAAAATATGATAGACCAATTTATAATTGGAGCACAACTTGATGGAGGACTGTTAGATCAAGATGATTAACATCTCTAAAGTTTTGATTATTACAAGACAGACGAAACATTTACAGACGAAACATCAACAAGCAAGGTCAGACACAACGAGCACAGATGGAAGATGACTCCTCAAAGTTGAAGTCATTCGTCTGTCTCAAGTGAAGTCATCAGACGATAGACTAAGACGAAAACTCTTAAGACTGAAGAAGTTTATCATCTGCCAAAGAAGTGAAGCAAAGCATAAGTCCCTCGCGCCAAGATTTTAAATCTTAAGAAGTACTCATTAGAAGCATCCTAGATCAGTATGGGGATTCACGCTTACATATGCAACTCGAAAAGGTCCTCACCCTTTTGTCAAAGTCTCTGTACAAGTCAGAAAAAGTACTGCGCACGCTATCTAAATCCGCTGCAAACGCCACCAATCACTTAAGTACTCTCTAACACCATTTTGGACTTCGCTTGGAAAACGCTCAACGGTTTTCTTCTGTGTCTAACGGATATCTAAAGATTTTGCCTATTTAAAGACTTCGCTTCTTCAAAGTTCGGTTGGCGAACACGCTTCAATATTCTATCTAACTGTGAATTCGCTTTCTGTTATTTCTGCTCTTCATTGTAAAACCTTCTCTGCGAAGAGGAAACTTTCTTTTTAAAGAACTCTTTCAAATCCACTTGTGTGGTGTTTTAGCTTGAGGAGGCTGGTTGTTCAAAGAATACCCTTGTTGTTTAGCCTGCGAAGGCTGTGTTTAAAGAATATTGTGTTATAGCCAGAAGTGGCTGGGCGCAAATAATACTTGTAACCCTTTCACGGTTTGTAGTGAAAATTCACTTGTTACTGGGTAACTGGACGTAGTCTTGTATAGACGAACCAGTATAAAAATACTTGTGTATTTGTTTTATTAAGTGTTTGACTAACGGGGATAATCAAACTATAACGTTTGTTCATTAAAATCAATCTTTGAAGATTAACATTGTTTCGTCTGAACACATTTAAACCCACAGACGAAATGAATATTTTTTTAAGTAACACAATTCAACCCTTCTTCTTGTATTCTATCTTTTACAGTTTGGTATCAGAGCTCAGCCTCTAAGGGTTGAGCGCTTTACAACTGCTAGAGGAAAAGATCAAGAATAGAGTCACAAGGACCTTCGTTCTAGTCTGGAGGGTCATCCATGAACAAGCCGCCGACATTCTCTGGTGATGACTATCCCTACTAGGCTGATCGGATGGAGATGTACATCAAATCCACCCAGTACAGACTATGGAACATCATAACTCAAGGAAACATCCCTATTGTCAAACCCGAGGTTGAATGGGGAAATGAAGAATACTCGCTTATGGAACTCAACAACAAAGCCATATATGCCATCATGTGTGCATTATCAAGGATAGAATACAACAGATTCTGTGCCTACAAAACCGCTAAAGAGCTTTGGGATGCCCTCAAGATTTCTTATGAAGGAACTGAGGATGTGCGTATGAGGAAAGCTGCTACTCTTCAAAGAGAATATGAGATGTTCTCAATGAAGAAAGGAGAATCCGTTGACATGATGTTTAGAAGATTCCAAAAAATATTGAATGGACTCACTACGCTTGACATTACATTCACCAAGGCCCAGAACAACATGAAGATATTGGATAGTCTTCCTCCTCCATGGGAAGCTATGTCGACTGCCATCTCAGTTGGGCGTGATATGAAGATATTAACTCTTGATGAGTTAATAGGAACCTTGAGAGTACATGAGGTACTTCTGTGTAAAAGAGACAAGATCAAAGTTCAAGAGCCCATAGCTCTTCCGACTGTCAACACCATGCCGAAGGAGGAAACTCCTAAGAGGGAAAGAAAAAAGAAGCACAAAGTTTTGAAAGTTGACACCACTGAGTCTGATTCGTCTGACGGATCGTCTGATGATGAGATTTCTCTCATGGCCAGACGCTTTAAGAAGATGGTGATGAAAAAGGGGAGAGGTCAACGCTTCTTGAAGAAGAAGGAAAAGAAGCTCACTGAAAAACCTTCAAGCAAGGAGGAGAGCTCAGAAGTCATCTGCTACGAATGCAGAAAACCTGGACACATGAGATCAGAGTGTCCAAGATTGAAGAGAAGATGGAATCCTCGCAGAGACAAAGGTAAGAAAAGTCTGGTGACTTGGGAAGACCTTGATAGCGAAAGTTTAGAGGAATCCACTGAAGAAGAAGAAACCGCAAATATTTGTCTCATGGCTGGAGACACTATCTCATCAGAGGTAATTGAATTTGGAACTTCTTCATCCTTTTCATCTGAGTCTGAATCAGAATTAGAAGAAATTTCATACGATACACTTTTGGCTAACTCACATTTTATTGTTGAGCAATACAAAGTATGCAAAGCCAAGTTGAAACAAACTTTAGAAGAAAATGCTACTTTGAGAACTGAAAATGAGTTGCTGCAAAAGGAAGTATTAGATGAAAAATCACCTGAGTCTGAAAAAGATATTTTTATTTATGAAATTGAAAGATTGAAGAAAGAAAATGAATCCTTACTCAAAGACTTAACAAAGTTCACTAAGGGATCCTCAATGCTAGAAAATATTTTAAAATATGGGAGGTCTCCGTCTGATAAGAGTGAACTTGGTTATGTTGAAGAGTCAGACAAAAAGAAAAAAAAAATTGTTCCGTCTGCTCATGAGAAGAAGAACAAAAATTACAATAAGGTTTCAAACAATTATAGAAAAGATAAAAGAACCTTAAATAAAAAGAAATCTTCTTCCGCTAACAAAGGAGGACCCAAAATGATTTGGGTACCAAAGTCACTTATTATTCCTGTTATAGACATCCTTAATAGGAAGAGAGAGGAGTTCAAGCTGGTACCTGGACAGTGGGTGCTCACGACACATGACAAGAGACTTGTCTATGTTTCAAGATCTCAGACCAAGTAAAGGGTCTGTATCATATGGTTCAGGAAAAGGTAAAATCCTAGGTATTGAGACTGTTGGTAAGACACCCAATCCTCTTATCCAAAATGTGTCTTATGTTAAAGGTCTCAACTTCAATTTCCTTAGCATAAGTCAATTTTGTGACAGTGGATATGAAGTAGCTTTTAACTCCGATGAATGTATAGTAAAAAACAAGGAGAAATCCACTCTGTTTGTTGGGAAAAGAAGGAATAATCTCTATGAGGTTTGTCTTTCTGACCTTAGTGATCAGAATGTGACATGTTTGATTTCAGCAGATGATGAACGAGATATTTGGCACAAAAAGCTTGGACATTTAAGTCTCAAGTATATTTCAAAAATTTCTAAAAAGGATTTTGTGAAAGGTTTGCCAAAAATATCTTGGAAATCCAATCATCTGTGCGAATCTTGTCAGCATGGGAAACAACTTAAAGCTTCTTTTAAATCAAAAAATGTTGTTTCCACGACAAGACCACTAGAACTATTACATATTGATCTCTTTGCACCTACTCAGACTGAAAGTCTTGGAGGAAAGAGATATGGATTTGTAATTGTGGATGATTATACTAGATTCACATGGGTATACTTCCTAGCACATAAACATGAGTCATTCAGTGTCTTTGAAATATTCTGTAAACGTGTTCAAAAAGAAAAAGGAATATGTATTGCGTCTATTAGGAGCGTTCATGAAACAAAATTTGAAAACTCTGAGTTCAATGCCTTCTGTTATGAAAATGGTATTTTCCACAATTTTTCGTCTCCAAGAACTCCTTAACAAAATGGAGTTGTGGAAAGGAAAAATCGTACCTTACAAGAAATGGCTAGAACTTTGTTGCATGAAAGCTCTTTTCCAAAATATTATTAGGCAGAAGCAATTAATACTTCATGTTATATTCAAAACAGAATATTGGTAAGACCAATATTGAATAAGACTCCATATGAACTATGGAAAGGAAGAAGACCCAACATTTCTTACTTTCATCCTTTTGGATGTGAATGTTTCATCTTAAACACTAATGATCATCTTGGCAAGTTTGATTCAAAAGTGGTCAAGGGATTCTTACTTGGATATTCCAATACGTCTAAGGCCTATAGAGTATTTAACTCTAAAACGCAAATTGTAGAGGAATCAATTCATGTAAAATTCCAAGATAACTCAAAGGCTGATAAGGAAATATCAGACCTAGAAAATTTATTTGATAATTTACAGATCAACCCCTCTGGTCAAAGCCCAAGTTCAAATGGTCAACCTGGATCAGACACAAGAACTGACACAAGAGTATACGATAGAAGTACAAACGAACCCTCTTCGTCTGATGCTCACCAACATGATGATCAAGCTCCTATGAGAACGTGGAAGTTTGCCTTAAACCACATAGAAGATCTTATCATTGGAGATAGACATCAAGGTGTTCAAACAAGATCAAGACATAAAGAATCGTCTGGTTATGCTCTCGTGTCAAATATAGAGCCCAAGAACATTGAGGAAGCTCTACAAGATAATGACTGGATTTTAGCTATGGAAGAAGAGCTAAACCTGTTTACCAGAAATGATGTTTGGACTTTGGTAGAAAGACCAAGAAGCAAAAGCATTATTGGAACAAGATGGGTGTTTAGAAATAAACTTGATGAAGATGGGAAAGTGGTAAGAAACAAAGCGAGGTTAGTAGCTCAAGGCTATAACAAACAGGAAGGTATAGATTTCACTGAAACTTTCGCTCCTGTAGCTAGATTAGAAGCCATTAGAATTCTACTTGTTTTTGCTGCTCATAAAAATATCATCCTATATCAAATGGACGTAAAAAGTGCTTTTTTGAATGGTTTTATTGAAGAAGAAGTATATGTAAAACAACATCCTGGATTTGAGAATTCATCTCAACCAGATCATGTTTTCAAGCTGAAGAAAGCATTATATGGTCTTAAACAAGCTCCTCGAGCTTAGTATGATAGACTAAGTTTTTTTCTTCTTCAAAATGGTTTTTCAAGAGGAAAGGTTGATACTACACTCTTCAAGAAAAGTGTTTCAAAAGACTTTATTATTGTCCAAATATATGTAGATGATATAGTCTTCGGAGCAACTAACGAATTCTTGTGCAAGGATTTCTCTAAGTTGATGCAGGATGAGTTTGAGATGAGCATGATGGGAGAGTTGAAGTTTTTCCTAGGACTTCAAATCAAACAGACGAAACAAGGCATATACATTCATCAACAAAAGTATACTAAGGAACTTCTAAAGAAATTCAAAATGGAAAATGTCAAACCAATGAAAACTCCCATGCATTCGTCTGGAGCCAGTCTCAACAAAGACGAATCAGGTAAGACCGTTGATCAGACGGTATATAGAGGTATGATTGGATCTCTTCTCTATCTCACTGCTAGTAGACCTGACATTATGTTTAGTGTATGTTTATGTGCAAGTTTTCAATCTGATCCTAGAGAATCACATCTACCACTAATCTCTCTCTGTTTTATAAGATAAGTAGTGATTTCAATCTAAGTGGTTATTGTGATGCTGATTATGCTGGAGATAAAGTGGAGAGGAAAAGCACAAGTGGTGGATGTCAATTTCTTGGCTCATCACTAATCTCTTGGTCAAGCAAGAAGCAAAACTCCATTGCACTTTCAACCACTGAAGTAGAATATATTGCTGCAGTTGGGTGTTGCTCACAACTACTTTGGGTAAAACATCAACTTGAGGATTACTCCAGGTTTGAAACCCAAATACCAGTATTTTGTGATAATACAAGTGCAATTAATCTCAGCAAAAATCCTATTCAACATTCAAAAGCCAAACATATTGAAATCAAATTTCATTTTATAAGAGATTATGTTCAAAAAGGTATTTTAGATATACAATTTGTTCAAACTGATTTTCAATGGGCTTTAGACGAAACTGATATTTACAAAAGCTTTAGACGAAACTCGCTTTAATTTCATTAAAGAAAATTTGGAAATTATTTCTTTAATTGATTAAGTTTTTCCGTCTGAGCATTTCATTTCGTCTGTACAAATTAAATGCCTTCATTGTGATATTTCACTCTCGTGTTAAGACGAAACATTGCATCTGATCAAGTTGAATCAGTCTGAGAAAATTCAACAAACGCAAGGTTATTATTTAATTAATTTAAAGTTAAGCGTGCAGGGACAACTTAAAGGCAGCATTAAATGTGTCTGTCATTTATTGCACTATTCTAGGACACTGAAGAGCACGCGTTGTGAATTGCAGAAGTTAAATCAATCATTAAAAGGGCAATGATGGGGCCACGTCAAATCAGGAACGGTTTCAACTTCTTTCGTCTGATGAATTATAACCGTTTTTGTCTTTGACTATAAATACTCTCAAAGTTTACACTTTTACTCCTTACTGCATTCTTACTATCTCTAAGTATTTTATTCACACACTTTCTTTCTTTTCAAAATTAGAACAATGGCCGCCAAGAACATCAAAGCAACCGAAGCAACCTTCTTTGCGCAAGATCTCTTCTTGCCTAGCAAGTGGGTCTCAAGGACCACCATTGAAGGCATCTCTGACAGGGTATCGAAGATGTTAATACATAATGGTTGGATGGACTTCGCTGAGATGAGAGACCCATGGTTGATGGAGGCCTACGCGGAGTTCTAGAGCGACGCGAAGGAGTTTGATGATGGTATTGTGGGTACCATTGACAACAAGGAGTATATTATCACAATAGAATCCATTGCTGAAGCTGGAAGTTGCAAAGCTGAAGGGCGCTTCTATAGTGCTGATTGGATGTGGTTAGAGTCTGAGGAGCATGTCGACAAGATACTCTGTGGAAGGCTCGTGACCACGAAGATCCAAAGTTTCTGAGATCTGGGAATCTCTATCCCACAGGCAGAGTCATCCACAACTTTCTCTACAACATCTTCACACCCAGAACAGGCTCACAAGACAATGTGAGTACTCGTGACAGATTCTGCATCTACTACTATCTGAGGAAAGCAAGGTTGAGTCTTCCTCATATTGTTCTTGACCATTGGATAAATGCGTTAAAGAATAGGAACATTCGTAGGAAGAGCAGTATTCCCCACGCCACTATCTTCTCCAAAATCATCTTAAACCAAGGTTTTGATGCCACTGGTGTCGTATGACATGATGAAGGAAAGGAGGTCAAAGGAAGCACCTTTGCCAAGATGCGTCTGAACCCTAGCTTTCTTCATTATAATAGGAGTGAAGATGAAGTTCCTCTTTCTCCTATCACCAAAGATCCTCCTCACAGAGCCCGCATCAAACGCGCCAAAACCCAAACACAAACTCAAACACCTATCCCTCTTCCACCTGTGATCGTATCTGAAGTACCTTTCGAGGATGTTCAAGAAGAGCCTCTTAGAAAGAAGAAGAGGACTATCAGAATAAAACACGTTGCGTCTAAGACGCAGGAGAAGGACATCTAAGGGTGTAATGTCTGTAAAGATCCTTACAGACGAAGAAAAGCAGAAGAAAGCAGCTGAAGAGAAAACAAGAGCTAGAGAGATTGCTCTTCAAAAGGCTGCCAAAGGCAAAGAGAAAATGAAGTAGAAGCTTGCGTTTGTGATTGTTGGAGAAACTAAAAGAGGCTAAGAGCGTCTCTATGCTGCTTCAAGCTGAATGAGAAAAAATATTTCTTGAAAGCGTTAAGGGCATTGGATCGTCTGAAGCTGCGTCTGCACCAGCAACTTGAAAGGGTATGAAAAGTGAAGAAACTACCCAGATCCAGAAGGACAATGCTCAGTTAGCAGAGGAATTAAAGACTATACTTAATGAAGAAGCTCTAACTATGGAGGGTTCTGCACCAACACTCCAAGATGAACATAGGATAACTGTATCAGATCTTATTGTTGCGTCTCTTCTCAACGCCGCTCTTGATCAGACGATACCTGCTGCGTCTGAAGAAACATCCTATTTACAGACGATGGAGATTCCGTCTGAGGTAATAATCATTGAAGATGCATGTTCTTCGTCTGATGAAGAACATGTTATAAAGAAGATGGATGCACAATGGGTGAGATCTCACGTTGAGGTTATAAATCCAGAAGATCTTCCACCCAAGCACAAGACTGACTATTCGTTCCTTAACGAATTAGTCATGAGGAGATTTGCAGAGAGTTCTTGTGCTGAAAGACCAGTCAAGCCTGACTGGATTCTTGGAGATGAGCTTGTAGATATCTCCAATAAGGTTGAATCGTCTGAGTTTGCTAAAGATGGTTACTTAGCAGACAATGAAGACTGCTTTGTAAATGACACTCCTTATATTGAGTTGAAGAACCCTTATCAGTACAGAGATAAAATGGGATTCCAACTTGGGAGATTCGTCAATAGAAACATTTTTTTAAAAAATTTCGTTACATATCACGATATTACAAATACATTGAAAATATTACAATATTTGGTGAAAATAAAGACATTATTTAAAATATAAGAAAATGTTGCAGCAAGTTCTCCTTAATAGTAAACATTGAACTCAGGACATATTTTTCGATGTAATTGACAAGGTAAGAGTACGATGCTTCAATCAGATGGAAAGAGTTCCAGAACAAATATTTGGAAGCGTCGTTACATACTGGTTGAAGTTTAGAGCATAATAGTCCTATTTCTAATGTACCCGACCCGCAACACCGTAAATTGGTTACCTCCATGCCTATTTGACACACAAATGCACAATATCAAATATATTAAAAACACAAAGGCATATATTTAAATATATAACTCATAAATTTATCTCATCATATTGTTCAGGGTGATTGATAAGGTTGAGCGTAGGATGAAATATGTCAGCATAAACAAGTCTGCTCCCCGGTAGCATAGCTTGAATTTGAGACATGCGTTGCACCAATTTTTTATTATATTGTTCGGAATCTGAATGAAATTTTTTATTATATTGTTCTGAATCTGAATGAAATTTTTTATTACACAAGTCCGATTTCAGTGTAACTTGAATGAAATTTCATGAGGAACACAACCAATGGGACCAAGGCCAGCAATACCAAATTTTCGATATCCAAGATCATACAGTTCCTACAAATTACTTAAAGAATTGTACTCAATTACAAGTGTATATGTGAATTAACTTGTTTACAAAATATTTAAAAAAAATTAATGTTTAAAATAGTATTTATCATATAAGTAATAATATTAACAATGATTTAAATTATTTAAAGAGACAAAATAAATATTAAAACAATGTACAGAGAGAACAAAAACTGTAATTATAGTTGTATTTAATATAACTTCACATTTTATCAAAAAGAAAATATTTAAATGAAAATTATAAAACAAGTGCGGAAAATTTTAACTATGATAAGAAGTGCAACTTCTTATAAAAAATAATTATAAGAAATACAACAATGTTACTAGAGATAAATAGATAAATATTAAACAAAATAAGTAGTTCATCAACATTTCAAACAAAAATAAAGAAAAAAGATGAGCTAGTACAATATTAAGCTAATAATAAATAACTAGTTTACTTTGATGGAGTTTTGAAGCTTAGAAATCAAATAATCTTGGTATTGTTCGATGGTGAACATCAAACTTCTGAAGGGGAAGTCATAGAATTCTAAAATGAAATCGTTAGAACCCAAAGAAATTACAATCAGAGCATCTCCAAGTATTTCATTAGTTTGACTTTCCCCTACGATCTGGACAAGCTTTGCTTTATAAATAAGGAGGGATCGTATCTTTGAGTTTCAATATAGAAGCAAGGAAGTCAGGAACTAATTTTCCGTTTGAAAGTTTTCCATTGGGCCGGTGAATAGGGAAATCCCTACCATATGGCAAATGATTGGCCAGGTTCAGTAGTGGCATGATGTACTTGTTCTTATTTAGGAATATCATGTCTAAAATCAAAATTATAATGCAAAATAAATTAATCTGGAGATAAGAATATTTTTATTTTAAAATATTTTATAATAAATATTAATATTAGTATTTCCGATGTCTAGAGTTTAGTACTTAAGTTATTTTTAATTTAATCTCAGTCTTACACTTTTGTCCTCAAATAATGTCAAGTGATGATACAATACTTTTTTATTGTTTTATATTTTGTGTTGATTTTTAACCGTTATAAAATGCTAGAAAGAAACTAAAAATCAAGGTAATCTATGTATTTTTGAACTTATATAAATTAAAAATAAATTTAAGTGTAGTCTATATATTTTTTTAATTTATTGATTATATTTTAAGTATTATTTTTATTAAATCTTAAAAAAAATTAAAATTTATGGCATATTTAATAATTTGTTTTATTATGTAAGTTTTTAAAATCCTTTGATTAAGTAATTTTTTTTAAGTTTTCAAATTTAACACAGCACAATGAACTGGGATATATAATTTAACAAATATGTATTTTATTTTAAAAATTAATACAATTTTGAAAAAATTACAAAATAAATCTATTAAATTATCATCATATACTTTTTATAATAGGATTATGATAAAATAACAAAATTTAGTGATATATTTTTTTTTACATACTATAATATATATATATATACATATATATATATATATATATATATATATATAATGCATATTTTTTTATAAATGTTAGTTAGTGTTGTGGTAAAATAGTTATCCTTTATCCTAATATTAGAGGTTCTAGTATTACATGAAGCTGCAAAAAAATTATAAAATTCTACGAAATTAAAAATAATTTAAAGACTAGATTTTAAAATTCATCAAAGGAAAGAAAATAATTAACCTTTAACATTACTGATATATCTTTATATATGTATACTTATTTGTGTTTAGAATATTCTCTTACGTCTTAATTGTTGAGTTTTATTTTAATCTCAGGTAGAAATGATTTTGTGGAGAAATATATTAAAAATATTAAAGAAAAAAATTTCCTAACTATACCAATTTTTTTTAATATAAAAAACTAATGCATTTTAAATCTAAGTCTTATATAATCTATAACATTTAAAATATTATTTCTTATTTTAAATAACAAAAATATATAATTAATATTTTAAAAGTAATAAAAATTTAATACTTTAATTTTTATTTCATATGTTTTATTATATGATTTATTTAAATATTTACATAATTTTTGTGAGATTATATAATATAATTTTAATTATTTTAAAAATTATTTATAAAAATTTCATGTAACTTGCTTTTGCGTGTGTAGTCAATTCTATAATAACTTTACCAATAAAATTGGTTAATTCCATAACTACATCAGTTTAAGTTAATCATCTAATCAATCACTTATCTAAATAAATCAATCACTTACATAAATTTATCCGGTAGAATTTAATTATGTGTTGATAATCTAACATATTAGAATATCTCAGAAGGTTATACCATTCAATATTTAAATTTGTTTTTTAATTTTAATTAAATTTATATTATAAATTATTAACTTTATTTATTCTTTGTATATAATAGAGTTTCTTTTATATAAAAAAATATGTTATTTTTTTAATTGAAACTTATGTTTTAGTAATATTTATATTTGAATAATAAACTTCTTTAATTTTAACTATTTATATTATGATTGAACTGGATAAATTGTATTAATATTTAAATTTCAATAAAGTACTTTTATAATTTTAATTATTTATATTATGATTGAATTTAAAACTTATAATTATGATTATTTTAGAATTTATAACTATGATAATTTGTATTGAATTTGTATGTTTTTTTATTATATTTTAAATTATAAAACTTCATAAGTTACATATGATTTATAAATGTTTGTAATATGATCACAGTTGATAGACGAAAAATTAAACACACCTTTTAAATATAAATGTTGATGTATAGCATTGAGTGCAAAAAATAAGTACACAAATTAGTTTTATATAAAAAATTTATTACTTTTATTTTCGTTTTTATATATCTTATCTGGATTCATAGAAAAATTAAATGATTACCTCAACTTACACTAGCTTAAAATTTCGAGATATATATAACTATATTAAGAATAATTCTATAAACGAATTTATCATATAAAATTGTCCTGAAACCACCGTATTATCATCAATAGAAACATTTTTTTTAAAAATTTTGTTACATATCACGATATTACAAATACATAAAAAATATTACAATATTTGGTGAAAATAAAGACATTATTTGAAATATAAGAAAATGTTCCAGCGGGTTCTCCTTAATAGTAAACATTGAACTGAGGCAGGACATATTTTTCGATGTAGTTGACAAGGTAAGTTCTCCTTAATAGTAAACATTGAACTGAGGCAGGACATATTTTTCGATGTAGTTGACAAGGTAAGAGTATGCTGCTTCAGTCAGATGGAAAGAGTCCCAGAACACATATTTGGAAGCGTCGTTACATACCGGTTGAAGTTTAGAGCATAATAGTCCTATTTCAAATGTACCCGACCCGCAACACCCTAAATTGGTTACCTCCATGCCTATTTGATACACAAATGCACAATATCAAATATACCAAAAACATAAAAGCATGTATTTAAATATATAACTCATAAATTTATCTCACCATATTGTTCAGGGTGATTGATAAGGTTGAGCATAGGATGAAATATGTCAACATAAACAAGTCTGCTCCCCGGTAGCATAGCTTGAATTTGAGACATGCGTTGCACCAATTTTTTATTATATTGTTCGGAATCTGAATTTATATTCTCTACACAAGTCCGATTCCGGTGTAACCTGAATGAAATTTCATGAGGAACACAACCAATGGGACCAAGGCCAGTAATACCAAATTTTCGACATCCAAGAGCGTACAGTTCCTACAAATTACCCAAAGAATTGTACTTAATTACAAGTATATATGTGAATTAACTTGTTTACAAAACTTTTAAAAAGAATTAATGTTTAACATAGTATTTATCATATAAGTAATAATATTAACAATGATTTAAATTATTTAAAGAGACAAAATAAATATTAAAACAACGTACAAAGAGAACAAAAACTGTAATTATAGTTGTATTTAATATAACTTCACATTTTATCAAAAAGAAAATATTTAAATGAGAATTATAAAACAAGTGCGAAAATTTTTTAACTATGATAAGAAGTGCAACTTCTTATAAAAGATAATTATAAGAAATACAACATTAAACGAAATAAGTAGTTCATCAACATTTCAAACAAAAATAAAGAAAAAAGATGAGAGAGTACAATATTAAGCTAATTATAAATAACTAGTTTACCTTGATGGAGTTTTGAAGCTTAGAAATCAAATAATCTTGGTACTCTTCGATGGTGAACATCAAACTTCTGAAGGGGAAGTCATAGAATTCTAAAATGAAATCGTTAGAACCCAAAGAAATTACAACCAGAGCATCTCCAAGTATTTCATTAGTTTGACTTTCCCCTACGATCTGGACAAGCTTTGCTTTATAAGTTTTGAAATATTCAACTTGCTTTGACATTGACTTGGCGTTGAATAAAATCCCGGTCAACTCATCAATACCTGAACCAACGCATGCAAAGGAAACACCAGTTAGAAGGTCTTGGTTTGTTAGGTTTGGTTCTAAATAAGGAGGGACCGTATCTTTGAGCTTCAATATAGAAGCAAGGAAGTCAGGAACTAATTTTCCGTTTGAAAGTCTTCCATTGGGCTGATGAGTAGGGAAATCCCTACCATATGGCAAATGATTGGCCAGGTTCAGTAGTGGCATGATGTACTTGTTATTACCTGTGTCCACCAAAGAATCTCCAAAAACTAAAATGGATGAGAATTTAGGTAGAGTAATATTGGTCATACCAACAACATTCAGACAAACAAGCATTGAAATGATAAGGCAGAGTGTGTGTGCCATTGTTGTATTCTTGTTATGGAACTGTAAAAGACGACTTAGATGGGGTGTTAAATACAAACCTTTATTCTGCCTATATACTATTTATGTTGAATTTTCACTTAGCAGTCAATATGAAGTGAGAAAAAAAAAAGTTGTTCCTATATATCTATCTTAAAAAAAATCTCAAAATGATTATTTTCACTAAATGATAAAAAATTTATTATATAAATGACATTGACAAATATGATATATACTATATTTTTCTCGGAATATTATTAGAAAAAATAATAGAAAATCAATATGATTTTTATATAAATTAAAATTAACTAATATGTGGGTTAAATAATTGTTGTTGATGAAATTAACAACAGGAAAATTTATAAATAAATTTAAGCATATAAAATATTAACTATTTTTATAGATATTTAATCAAATATTTTTAGTTCCATTAAGCTAATTTTTTTTAAAACTTTCAACTATTAGCTTTTACGTTATCACTTACAAACATAATTTACTCAATAAATTAGTTAACTAGAATTCAATATTTAAATCATTTGATTAAGGATTATGAATGAATAATACCTTTACTAATATATTAGTTATTTTAAAAATATTTTATATAATTATTATACTTTTTATTTATCAACTAGACGAAGATATTAAACTCTAACTACAATAATTTAAAATAAATAATATGTACCAAAAATTGTTTTATAACAATTTGTGTGTATTTATTGAGGCAATTATTGTTGAGCAGTGACGCAAAAAAAAAAAAAAAAAAAAAAAAAAAAGAAAGCAAAAGTTTTATTCTATTTTTTTAAAAAAAAACTAGAAAAAATATAAATTTGATATTATTATAACAAATTTCGTTGGAAGATGTGATTGTTGATACATATAAAACTAATTAAATTTTTTTATTTAATTTTATCATGATTATTAACATTAAAATAATTAAAACTAAAGAATAAATAATTATTTATCTATACCTAATCATTTATATGAAATCTTTTTGGTAACTATACTTAAAATATAATACATAATATTTATCTTAAAATTATTATATCATGAATAAATTAAAATATTTAGTAAAGATAACCATTACGAAATTAACATATGAATATAACTATGCATAAGATATAAAATACTCTTTTATTTTGAGGTAGTGAAAGATAACTAATAATAGGAAAATAATATTTTTATTTGAATTTATATATTTTTGAAATAAAAATATTTGATAAATTTTCAATAAATACAAAATATTGTCCAAAATATTTTTACTATAAAATACTAATAAATAATTAATTATTCTCTGATTTTGATTATCTTAATTTTAAATAATTATAATGAAGCTTAATTATCTTAATTTTATTTATATCAATTGTCACTCTCTTCAACCAACTAAAATAAATGTCCAGACTTAGATAATCGAGTTGTCACTGTTCAGTTATATCCGAGTTGTCACTATTCAGTTATATCCGAGTTGTCACTGTTCAGTTATTATGTTAAGAATTCAAGTGAGTTGATAATTAAGTATTGACGTGAATACTTTAACAACTACATTCAAGGGTTAGATGGGAAGTAGGAATTTACATGATTTCTTTTTGCAGTTTTCAGAAATAAGAAAGCATAACTGAATAAGATATTTATTAATATTCAAATATCATGGATACACGTTACAATAATATTGTTGGTACTGTCCAGTCATTTCAAATATTATAGATATTTATTAATAATGGAAATAAAAAAGGTGACTTCTTTTGAAGGAAAAAAAAACAAATCAAATATAACTTTTATTTTTTCCCTATTTTTCAATTACAGAGTGAGTATATACAAATTATTATAAATCAATTTTTACACATATAATTTATTTTAAATTATTGTTGTTAGAGTTCTATTTCTCCATTTAAATAAATAAAACTAATTATTATTATATTAGATATTTAATAATAATTAAATAATACATTGTTGAGAGTCTTT
Organism: Hylodesmum podocarpum; assembly: GCA_026586105.1. Taxonomy (NCBI): domain Eukaryota; kingdom Viridiplantae; phylum Streptophyta; class Magnoliopsida; order Fabales; family Fabaceae; genus Hylodesmum; species Hylodesmum podocarpum. The sequence continues at coordinate 149,934 of JALJEV010001412.1, read as the reverse complement.
TCCTTATAAATCTAATCTATAATCTGTCCTCTCATAACATTTACAATATACTTTTCTTAGCTATAATTATTTCAATGGATAAAATTATTAAATACTGATAAATAATTAGTTTTCTTTTAATTTTAATTATCTTAATTTTAAATAATTATAATAAAATTAAGTGAAAAGTTTATTTAATTTTATATTTATTAATGGTCACATTTTCTAAAAAAAAAATACTTAACCCTGCATAACATATTTAAAATACTGTGCGACACTTAACATAATAATATAGTTTGCATTCAAATATTTTTAATCAAATAGAAACACTACAACTTATGATACATCAAATAATGATAATGCTGTCAGCGGGAATAATTAGTTAACTATGCCAACTATTTTATATATGCAGATAGAAAATAATGAATGTTTGAGTCACGTGACATGTTAACTATTTTCACATAATGATCTTAAATCAATGTCATTTGTATCCATATGTTAATTATTTACTAATATTTGATATAATCATTGGAAAATTTTATTTATTTATTTAAAAGAAAAATCCGGGTTCAGAAATTTGACTGGACTTAAAGCAATATATTTTAAATTCTTGGTTGATTTCTCTTTTTTAAATTTTTCTAATGCAATATACTTCATTTACATTGTTTTCATTTACATTGTTTTATAATATATATTTGATCTAGACATTAAAATATCTTGAATATTTTTGGAGACACTTTATTTATTCACGTTCATATAGTTATACGTTAACTTGTAGGATAAATGATAATGACAGAAATATTTGATTTGATTTAATTATTTTGGCTGATTGATTCCGATCTCATTTAGTAAAGGGAATGAAGATAAAGATTTGCATATTTGTGGAACCAAATAATTATTAGTTTTTGGGAGGAAGATCTTATTAGCGATAGGTAAAGGGATGAATAATTTCATGTGTTTGGTTCTTGAAGAAATTATTGTAAAGGAAGAAATTATGGTTAGGGTTAAATGCTAGTTTGTTAAGTTTTGGTTTGCTATTTACTTTTGAATTCATACGGGGATATTAAAATTCATGCTAGGATAGTTGATAGTGTAGTTGTGACTTATATTTGAGATCTTATTTTGCACTCTAAATTTTGTAAATGTCACTTATTGAAATGGATGTTTCTGCTACCATAACTCTTGCAGCTTCCATGACCATTTCGGTGAGTTTAATCATTTTGGCTTAAAGGCAAGTCTTAGGTTATATATCTAGCAAAGAACAAAATATAGTGAATTATGTCATAAATATATGGTTCTTTTTTAAGTCCATTTGTTATGCTAGACATCTTACATGGTACCCTTCCAGGTTGGCTCATTATTTTGTCTTTTCTGCAATGCACATCACTGTTTATGAATTGTGTCATAAAATATGATGCTTGTTCATTATAAGTATTATTATCTATCATAACAAATTGTATGAGAAAAATAGGTTTGCCTCCACTTCTAAGTCCACTTAGTTTTACTATATCTCATATACAAAAAAAGTTCACATTTACTGCTAAATGAAATGTACTCATTGTTCACGTGTCTTTAAATTGCAGGTAAAAGTAAAGGAAAGGATCGTCTGTAGAATAAGCATTAGTTTAAGGAAATAAAGCTAATTTCTTAAAGTTTTCACAACAAGACAAGTATAATAATTTTGATGTTTTGTTTGTCAATTCAATTTTGATCTAAGTTATGTAACGTGAAGTAAAAAGTAATTGGATGAATTTAGGAGTAGCATTTCAATTTCCATTAACATTATTGTGCATGATATAACAGACAATATATAAATAGTATTTTAGTTCCTTATTTTTGGAGGTAATATTATTTAAGTTGTTACATTTTTAAAAGTTAATGAATATTGCTGCAAATAGTATTTGTAGCGGCACATTTTTTACGGTAGGTAAAGAAACAAACGTTGTTGTAGTATTTAATCATTTTTGAAAATAGGTGTTTAAACACCGGCGGTTCTTCTGTTAACTGCCACTAAAAATGCTACTTAATGTGCTAGCATGCCTTCGATTTTCACTTTCATTGTTCCATCACATGTTACCCTGCTTTTTCAGCCTTCACCTCTCTTTGTTTCTATTCAATTTCAGGCTATCATTTTCTTCCATTTTCGCGTTCTGCTTCACCATTTCTTCACAGTTGGTTGCCCATTTTAGTTTGAACCTCCATTTTTGCGTTTGGAAAGGGGTTTTTGGGTTGTTTACCTCCATTTTAATCGTCGTCGTGCCTCACCATTAGCTTGTTGATCGTTTGAAGCTTGGAAAGGTTTCGTTGATTGTGGTCGGGTTTCGTTGGTGTTATTTTATTTTTCAGAATGCAATTGTATTTGTGTCGTTCATCTCTGATTGTCATTTATTTTCTATGTCTAAAGAAAGCGAGTCATCGTCGTGTTTTATTTATATAGATTGATTTTGAGTTCTTGAGGAGATTTAACAGAAGGCTGATTTTGAATTTTAATGAATTTTAGAGAACTTCAATTTATTTATTTTTAAAAAAATTATGTGGCATGATTGTAGAGGTTTTGGAACTAGTCGTGTTCTTTTTTTTGTATGATTTTGAGTTTTTGAGGGATTTAAGAGAAGGTTGATTTCAAATTTTGTTAAATCGTTTGTGCATGCGTGTTTTGTAATGTGTTATGGGACAAATATAATGTTGTAGCGAATGTCATTTTGTTATTTACTTTTTTTTTTATTTACAGCTAAGTACTTTAACAAGTTGATTTTTAGTGTGATTTTTTCCTTTGTAATTTTCCACTAATATTTGAGTGTTCTCATTGTCTATGTGAGTGCTTTGTTCATTACATTGTGTTTGGATGATTAAGAGAGAATGAATATCACTGTATACACTGTATTTGGGTCATTATTTAGAAACTTTGAGCAGGAGAATTTGAGTAAACAAAATTATGGTATTAAAATTTTTTAAGATTTTTTTATGATGTTTTGGAATACACTGAACATGTGATTAATTATGAGTTGAACTTGGTGGATTTTGAGTATGTTAATTATTTTGGGAAATATCCAAAATATTTGGGAGACTCTGTCCAATTTTCATGACAATTGTGTATATATAACTGATTAAATTAATTTATGAGTTTAAGTTTATAAATTGATGTTGTTTAAATATTGTTTAAATAAATGAGATGTACCATGCATGTTCCTTTCTAACACCTGATTAAATTAATTTATGAGTTTAAGTTTATGAATTATCAAGTTGTTTAAATAGATGAGATGTAACATACATGTTCTTTTCAAACATCTCTTTTGTTATTTAACTTGTCCAATTCTAGGATATATAGTTTTTCTTCACAATTAGGATTTGAACACTGTGTTCTATAGAAATACATCAAGTCATTCTTTAAATGTTAGTTTATGCTCATATTTGTATATTCTTGTTCATTGGGTGACATTATGATGTTTTTTTTATGTGAAATGGTGGCTGAATAATTAAAATAGATTGTAATATTGTTATTAAATAATGGTGACTGGATAGTATTGATTATGTGATTGTGGATTATAGTTGATTAATTTACATATGGTTTTTAATTTATTGAAAGTATCAAATTATAAATGAGACTGCCCAATTTTCGTTAATTTAGTTAAGTTAGTGATAAAGGACTCCTTAGAGAATTTTCTAACAAAGCCTTGAAGTTCCCGATCTAGCTTCTTCAATGATCATTCAATGGAAATCCTAGGGGAGTTTCGATCAAGACCTAATAAAAAGAACTCAAACAAAACGAAAAAGGAAAAGGTGGAGGGAGGAAGAAGATGAAAAGAATGGCTCCATGGAAGATCCAATAACCCTAGGAGGAACCGCCACAACGGAGACAAGAGTCCATTGATAAGATCCAAGAAACTTTCCTAAGGAAGACAAGAGAATCCTCTCTCTAAAGCTCAAAGCTTATTTCATTCAATTTCGTCAAAAGGTCCCTTACAATTTCGTTTTGGCATGTATTTATAGGCCTAAGCTACTTGGGATGCAAGTTAACCTAACTTGGGCACCAAGTTTAATCTAAATCCAAACAAAATGTAATCTAATCTTGGGCACCAAGTTTAATCTAAATCTAAATGAAATCTAATCTAATCTTGGCCCAATTATTCTAAAACACTAAATAAAATATTCAAAAGTAATAAAAGATTTTAGGTTGTGAGCTTTGGGCTCACTTACAAGGCCTTACAATTTAAACAAATAGCTAGAAAATCCTGGCAGTATCTAAACGTTTACTTCAAGCCCTACTTTCTCCAAGATTCATTTCGAATTGGGCTTTGGTGTCTTCATAGCTTTTGTAGCCCTTTAAGTCAGCTTTATAATGCCACCAAGATGAACATAATTGGAGTTGTGTAGCCGAAGTTATGCTCGAAATACTGAACCTCCTCACTAGCTTTGACTTGGAGAGTTTGTTGGGCCTTTGAGATGTTCCTACATCAGTTTCGGTCAAGACCCAAGATAAATCAATTCAAATTAAAACAAAAAAAAAGGGAAAAGGTGAATGGAGGAAGAAGATGAAAAGAATGGCATCAAGGAAGATCCAATAAGCCTAGGAGAAACCGCCACAATGGAGACAAGAGCCAATTAATAAGATCCAAGAAACCTTCCATAGAAAGAAAAGAGAACTTATTCTCTCAAATACAACTCTAAGTTTTTATTCAATTTTGTCAAAAAGGTTCTTACAATTTCGGCTCACATGTTTTTGTAGACCTAAGCTACTTGAGATGCAAGTTAACGAAAACTAGTCTAACTTGGGCGCTAAGTTTAATCTAAATCTAAACAAAATCTAATCTAAACAAAATCTAATCTCATCTTGGTGTCAAGTTTAATCTAAATCTAAATGAAATCTAATCTAATCTTGGCCCAACTATTCTAAAACACTACACAAAACATTCAAAAGTAATAAAAGATTTTTTGGTCGTGAGCTTTGGGCTCAATTATAAGGCCTTACAATTTTAACAATTCACTGGAAAATCTTGGCAGCATCTAAACGTTAACTTCAAGCCCAATTTTCTTCAATATGCAATTCGAACTGGGCTTTGGTGTCTTCATATCTTCTGTAGCCCTTTAAGTCTTCTTTAAAATGAAACTTGGAGCAACTTAATCGGAGTTGTGTAGCCCAAGTTAAGTTTGAAATACTGAATTTGTGTATTTAGGCACCCAATACATTATTGCTAAAGGAGAATGTAAACCTCAACGTCAGGCTGAAGGGAATCATTGGAAAACTTAAAAGTAGTATTAAATTTATGAAATTAAGTTTAAAGAAAAAAATTAAAGTGTTATCTATTTAATTAGTTGTGATGATTTAAATACGTATATGTAGTTATTTATTTTGTTATTGGTTTATTTTAATTCTTGCTTCTTTGACTGTGGAGTTTCCTTGATTGCCTTATTTGTGTGTGAGTTTAATTCATTTTGTTGAATTAAATATTCTGTTATAGGGAAGTGATTGATATGGATTGAGAGATTAAATTTTAGGCATATTGCATTAACGATTCGTTGAGGTTCGTGATAATCGATTATAAATATTTTTTTTAATGGGTACTAAGAAGGAGTAGGGAGGTTGCCCTTGGTGGACATGCGATGGTATTTTGAAAATGAGAGAGATTATCATGAATGCTAGGTGCAATGAAAATGTTTCTGAAAAGTGAGGATAAACGAAACTAGTATGGTTGGTCCCTGACATGTAGATGTAATGACATAGGACTATGAGGGTATTCGCGGTGGGGAAAGCTTCCACTATGGCCGATCATAACAATGAGTGGGAAGTGACTCCTGTTGTAACATTAGTTACCATGACTATAACTATCTAGTATCTCTGGTTAGAATGTTAGAGGTGACATGAGAGTGAATTGTGAAGAGCATGCATCATATTGGGTTGAACGACGTGATTGATTGTGATATGTTGTGAATGAGATGTTCTTGTATTTTTTGATATTTATTATGTTAAGCTACCATTGTTAATCTCATTATTATTATTAAAATTTAAACTAACACTATGGTTGTTTCTGTTGTTTGACACCTGTGATGACCCGACGAACAAGCGAACAAATGAATAGTTTGTTGGAGGCGAAAATAACTTAGGCTAGGAAAGGAATCTGATTACTTGAAGACTTGGCATGTTGTGGCATTTCCCTTTCTTGAATTTGAATGAATGCTTCTATTTTCAAATGTTGAAACTCTTTTTACATGTTAGAAATTTCATTATTTGAGACAATTTCTACCTTTTGAGACATACATAGTTGTAGACTTCGATTTTAAAATTTAATCTTTGAAATAAAAATTTAGTCATCTTTATTGACTGCATAGTTATTTTCTCATGAGCAATAAATAAATTAGGACATTGTAACTGTAACATCTGAGGGGTGCTACATTGGATGTAGTCTTTCTTAAGATGAACCGGTAAAAATCCTTGTGTGTTCATTTTAATACTTAATTGCTTATTATTAACTAAGGTTACAATGTAAAATTATTTCGTTTGAAGATAATTTGATTCATCTGGAAAAAAAACTTGTGTATGATTAGGTTGTGTCTATCAAAAGACATGTTTGTAATTTCTTCATTAGATGAACCACTACTTTCACTACCCATGTATTCCCATGTAAGCAAACTCTTTTTCTTCTTCTTCTTAGGATTCCACCTATTCTTAAGTTTAGGATATTTAGCCCTGGTGTGTGGCTTGCCTTACTGCATTCGTAGCAGATAATCTAAGAGTCTTCTTCCTTCGAGACCTTCTTCTTAAGAAGTCTTCTTTCCTTTTTCTTGAAAAAGCATTTATAACATGCTAAAGATGTGGTGTCGGCTTCCACTTTGAAAGCTTTGTTTTTCTTATTTTTAACTTTGGAATCTCCAAGTTTTGGGAATTTCTTCTTTGCTAGTAGAGCAATGGGCCCTTCCACCTTGATTTTATTCCTCATGCAAAGGTTTATGATGCACGTTGAGCGTGCATTGATTAAGTCGAAACCTAATGCTTGGCTATGACAAGTATACCATAGTCATCAAGTAATAAGTATTAAAAACAGGGGTTGTTGTACCCACGAAGATAAACAAATTTGGGATTTATTCTTATTTTAAATCATATTTTTCCGGTGAGAGAAAATTGGTTTGTTTATTGAGAAAGCAATGGTTGTAAAAGAAGAAAGTAATGATAATTTAGAACGATTGAGATCTCTATTTCACCATTAATTCCCTCTAATACTCTCCGCCTTTTTTGGCTCAATTTTTTTTTAAATACTTGACAAAAAAGTTTGGAATAAATTTTTTAATTACTTCCCTTTACTAGCTCAAAATTTGTATGGATGCTTGTTCATTTAATTAAGGATTATGAATAAATATAACATTTATCAATATATTAGTTATTATGAAAATATTTGATATAATTATAATATATTTTATTTATTAAATAGATAGAGATATCAAACTCTAACAATAATAATTTAAAATAAATTATTTATATCAAAAATTGTTTTATAAAAATTTGTGTGCACATATTGAGCTAATTATAGTTGAGAAATGGCAGAAAAAAACAAAAGTCTTATTCTATTTTATTTTTTTGTTTGGCTAGAAAACCAATATATATATATATATATATATATATATATATATATTTGATATTATATAACAAACAGAAGGATAAATTTAGACATTTATTTTGTTTCTTTGGAAGATATAATTTTGGGTAGATTTAGATATTTATTTTGTTTCGTTGGAAGATATGATTTTAGAAGATATGATAGTTGATACAAATAAAATTAATTAAGTTTTTTATTTGATTTTATCATAATTATTTAAGATTAAGATATTTAAAATTAAAAAATAAATAATTTTTTATCTGTACTTAATAATTTACATGAACTTGTTGACTTTACTACACTTGATAAATGATGTAACCATGCTTGAGAAATGACAGAAAAAATAAAAAATTTATTCCATTTTATATTTGTTTTGTTGAATGTAATTATTAAAATATTTAGATCAACACTTAATTTGGAAAGAGATAATTTTTCGTGTAGATTTAAGATTTATTTTATTTCATTGAGGAGGATAAAAAATTTTATAAATAAAATTAATACATTTTTCAATTAATTTTATTATAATTATTTAAGATTAAAATAATCAAAATTAAAGAATAAATATTTATTTATTAGTATTTAATAGTAATGAAATATTCTAGGTAATTTTTTTAAAAAATTATGTATCATAAGAAAAGTTTTAAATATTTTTATCAAAAAACATATATAAATTTATATAACAGTATTATTCTCTTATTATTCTTAATTTCCTAATTGTTGTCTTTATTACATTTTTTAATTGATATGTATAAAATAATAATTTTAAGATAAATATTAGATATTTTTAGTTTAATATTTCAAATAAAAAATTTAATATTATTGATGAATTAAAATTTTAATATTTATATTAAATATTTTATGAATATATATATATATATATATATATATATATATATAACCCCTTAAATAAACTCAAAAATCATATGTAAAACGATACAAAGAAAAAAAACAACTTTAGGAAATCAAAATTCTTATTTAGGAATATCATGTCTAAAATCAAAATTATAATGCAAAATAAATTAATTTGGAGATAAGAATATTCTTATTTTAAAATATTTTATAACAAATATTAATATTAGTATTTGCGATGTCTAGAGTTTAGTACTTAAGTTATTTTTAATTTAATCTCAATCTTACCTTTTGTACTCAAATAATGTCAAGTGATGATATGATTTTTTTTTATTATTTTATATTTTTTTAATCTCAATCCTACCCTTTTGTACTAAAAAGCAAGGTAATCTATGTATTTTTGAACTTATATAAATTAAAAATAAATTTAAGTGTAGTCTATATATTTTTTTAATTTATTGATTATATTTTAAGTATTATTTTTATTAAATCTTAAAAAAAATTAAAATTTATGGCATATTTAATAATTTGTTTTATTATGTAAGTTTTTAAAATCCTCTGATTAAGTAATTTTTTTTAAGTTTTCAAATTTAACACAACACAATGAAATGGGATATATAATTTAACAAATATATATTTTATTTTAAAAATGAATACAATTTTGAAAAAATTACAAAATAAATCTATTAAATTATCATCATATACTTTTTATTATAGGATTATGATAAAATAACAAAATTTAGTGATATATATATTTTTTTACATACTATAATATAATATATATATATATATATATATATATATATAATACATATATTTTTATAAATGTTAATTAGTGTTGTGGTAAAATAATTATCCTTTATCTTAATTTTAGAGGTTTTAGTATTACATGACGCTGCCTAAAATATAATAGAATTCTACGAATTTAAAAATAATTTAAAGACTGAATTTTAAAATTCATTAAAGGAAAGAAAATAATTAACCTTTAACATTACTGATATATCTTTATATGTATAAATATTCTCTTACGTTTTATTGTTGAGTTTTATTTTGATCTCAGGTAGAAATGATTTTGTGGAGTAATATATTAAAAATATTAAAGAAAAACATTTCATAACTATACCATTTATTTCAATATAAAAAATAATGCATTTTAAATCTAACCCTTGATATAATCTATAACGTTTAAAATATTATTTCTTATTTTAAGTAACAAAAATGTATAATTAATATTTTAAAAGTAATAAAAATTTAATACTTTAATTTTTATTTCGTATGTCTTGTTATATGATTTATTTAAATATTTATATAATTTTTGTGAGATTATATAATAGAGTTTTAAATATTTTAGAAATTATTTGTAAAATTTTACATGTAACTTGCTTTTGCGTGTGTCGTCAATTCTATAATTACTTTGTCAATAAGATTGGTTAATTCCATAACTAGATCAGTTCAACTTACTCGTCCAACTAATCATTTATCTAGATAAATCAATCACTTATCTAAATTTATCCGGTAGAATTTAATTATGTGTATAATCTAACGTATTAGAATGTCTCAAAAGGTTTCACTATCCAATATTTAAATTTGTTTTATAATTTTAATTAAATTTATATTATAAATTGTTAACTTTATTTATTCTTAGTATCTAATAGAGTTTCTTTTATATAAAAAATATGTTATTTTTTTAATTAAAACTTATGTTTTAGTAATATTTATATTTGAATAATGAACTTCTTTAATTTTAACTATTTATATTATGATTGAACTGGATAAATTGTAATAATATTCAAATTTGAATAATGTACTTTTATAATTTTAACTATTTATATTGTAATTGAATTTAGAATTTATAATTATGATAATTTTAGAACTTATAACTATGATAATTTGTATTGAATTTGTATGTTTTTTATTATATTTTAAATTATAAAACTCCATAAATTACATATGATTTATAAATGTTTGTAATATGATCACAATTGATAGACGAACAATTAAACACACCTTTTAAATGTAAATGTTGATGCATAGCATTGAGTGCAAAAAATAAGTACAAAAATTAGTTTTATATAAAAAATTAATTTCTTTTACTTTTTTTTTATATATTTTGTCTGGATTCATAGAAAGATTAAATGATTATTTCAACTTACACTAGCTTAAAATTTTGAGGTATATATATAACTATATCAAAAATAATTCTACAAATGAATTTATCATATAAAGTTGTTCTGAAACAACCTTTTTATCATCAATAGAAACATTTTTCAAAAAAAAATTTTGTTACATATCACGATATTACAAATACATAAAAAATATTACAGTATTTGGTGAAAATAAAAACATTATTTAAAATATAAGAAGATGTTGCAGCAGGTTCTCTTTAATAGTAAACATTGAACTGAGGCAAGACATATTTTTCGATATAGTTGACAAGGTAAGAGTATGCTACTTCAGTCAGATGGAAAGAGTCCCATAACACATATTTAGAAGCGTCATTACATACTGGTTGGAAGTTCGAGCATAATAGTCCTATTTCAAATGTACCCGACCCGCAACACCCTAAATTAGTTACCTCTTTGCCTATTTAATACATAAATGCACAATATCAAATATACCAAAAACACAAAGGTATGTATTTAAATATATAACTCATAAATTTAACTCATCATATTGTTCAGGGTCATTGATAAGGTTGAGCGTGGAATGAAATATGTCAGCATAAACAAGTCTGCTCCTCGGTAGCATAGCTTGAATTTGAGACATGTGTTACACCAATTTTTTATTATATTGTTCGGAATATGAATTTATATACTCTACACAAGTCCAATTCCAGAGTAACTTGAATGAAATTTCACGAGGAACACAACCAATGGGACCAAGGCCAGCAATACCAAATTTTTGACATATAAGATCGTAAAGTTCTTACAAATTACCCAAAGAATTGTGCTTAATTACCAGTGTATATGTGAATTAACTTGTTTACAAAACTTGTAAAAAGAATTAATGTTTAAAATAGTTTTTATCATATAAGAAATAATACTAACAATGATTTAAATTATTTAAAAAGACAAAATAAATATTAAAATGACATACAAAGAGAACAAAAACTATACTTATAGTTGTATTTAATATAACTTCACATTTTATCAAAAAAAAATATTTGAATGAAAATTATAAAACAAGTGCGGAAAATTTTTAACTATGATAAGGAGTGCAACTTCTTATAAAAATAATTATAAGAAGTACAACAATGTTACTAGAGAGAAATAGATAAATATTAAACTAAACAAGTGGTTCATCAACATTTCAAACAAAAATAAAGAAAAAAGATGAGCGAGTACAATATTAAACTAATAATAAATAACTGGTATATCTTGATGGAGTTTTGAAGCTTAGAAATCAAATAATCTTGATAATCTTAGATTGTGAACATCAAACTTCTCAAGGGGAAGTCATAAAATTTTAAAATGAAATCGTTAGAAGTCAAAGAAATTACCATGAGAACATCTCCAAGTAATTAATTAGTTTGACTTTCCCCTACAATCTGGACAAGCTTTTACTTTATAAGTTTTGAAATATTTAACTTGCTTTGACATTGACTTGGCGTTGAATAAAATCCTAGTCAACTCATCAACACCTGAACCAAAGCATGTAAAGAAAACACAAGTTAGAAAATCTTAGTTTGTTAGGTTTGGTTCTAAATAAGGAGAGATTGTGTCTTTAAACTTCAATATAAAAGAAAGGAAGTCAGGAACTAATTTTTCGTTTGAAAGTCTTCCATTGGGCCGGTAAATAGAGAAATCCCTACCATATGGCAAGTAAATGACCACGTTCAGTACTAGCATGATATACTTGTTATTACCTGTGTCCACCAAAGAATCTCCAACAACTAAAATAAACAAAAATTCTTGTTATGGAACTGTAAAAGACAACTTAGATGAGGTGTTGAATACAAGCCTTTATATTCTGCCGATACTATTTACGTTGAATTTTCACTTAGCAATCAATATGAAGTGAAAAATAAAAATAGAAAGAGTTGTTCTTTTATATCTATCTTCCAAAACTTAACATGATTATTTTCACTAAATGATAAAAAATTTATTATATAAATAAGATTGACTAATATGATATATATCATATTTTTCTCGGGATAATTTTAGAAAAAATAATAGAAAATCAATATGATTTTTATATAAATTAAAATTAACTAATACATAGGTTAAATAATTGTTGTTGAAGAAATTATTACGAGAAAAATTTGCAAATAAACTTAGGCTTAGACTAATATTAATTTATAAAAATGATATATTTTTCTTATTTTCTTCTTTTATAAATGTTAATTACATAGAAATTTTAAAAAATTATTATCTAACAACACAATTTATATTAAACTGATTTATTATATTCTAGTATATTAGTCAAGAAAAATTTTATTAGGAGACAAAAAGTTAAATATATTTTCGTGCAAATATATTATGTTTTTCAGCTAGATTTTAACTTTCCTTTACTAGCTCAATTTTTGTTTAAATGCTTGATAAATAAATCTGAGATAAAATATTTTTAATAGCTCCCCTTTTCCCAGCTCAAAAATTTATAATAGCTCTGAGATACTACTTAGAAGTAGCCTTTTATCAAATGTGAATTTCTAACTTCTAACGTTCAAGGGTTAGATGGGAAGTAAGAATCTACATGATTTCTTTTGCAATTTTCAAAAATAAGAAAGCATAACTGAATAAGATATTTATTAATATTCAAATATCATGGAAACACGTTACTTGGTACTGTCCAGTCGTTTCAAATATTATAGATATTTATTAATATTGGGAATCCAAGGGTGACTTCTTTTGAGGCAAACAAAAAACAAAACAAGAAATAAATAAAATATAACTTTTATTTTTTCCCTATTTTTCAATTACAGAACAAGTATATATGAATTATTATAAATCAACTTTTACACATATAATTTATTTTAAATTATTGTTGTTAGAGTTCTATTTCTCCATTTAAATGAATAAAAATAATAATTAATTATATTAAATATTTAATAATAATTAATTAATATATTGATACGGGTGATATTAGTCAGTTAGATGATTAGAAGACCAAATTCTAATTAATTTATTTATAGAATAAATTATGTTAAGAAGTGATCAATATAGAAGTTAATAGCTGAAACCTAAAATTTTAGCTTCTTAACCTAAAAGTATTTGATTAAATATTAATTAAAATATATTTTATTTTACTGATAAAAATATGTTTTAAAGTGTATATAATTTTATTAGTTTAACCTTCATTGTATTTTTGTAACTTTATTTATAAATAAATTATTTTAGTTATATCATTAAATTGTAATTACTATATTTTTATATTATATATTTTACATCTAGTTATTAAAATATTTTTAATTATGTTAAATAAATTATAGCTTTTTAAATACATGCATTGCTCAATGAAAATCTTCCATAGAAACAGAAATGCAAGAGTGAATGAGATCATTAAAGATGATGATGTCAAAACATTAAAATATTAGTGATGATATTAAAAAATTTAAAATTTCAATGAAGATAATCATTGTCAAATTGATATGTATAAATTTAATTCATAATCTATCCTTAAATCTAATCATAACATTTATAATATACTATTGTTTTTAGTGTCCTTTCTTGACTATAACTATTTTTAATGGATAAAATAATTAAATACTGATAAATAATTATTTTTTTTAATTCTAATTATCTTAATCTTAAATAATTATAATAAAATTAAGTGAAAAGTTTATTTAATTTTATATTTATTAATGATCACATTTTCAAAAAAAAATACTTAACCCAGCCTAAATATTTAAAATATTCTGCGACACTTAAACGTAATAATATAAGTTGCATTCAAAGATTTTTAGCCAAATAAGAAACACTACAACTTATGATACATCAGATAATAATAATGCTGAACTATTTTAATTATTTCAACTATTTTATATATGTAAATAAAAAATAATGAATGTTTGAGTTACTTAACATGTTAACTATTTTTACATAATGATCTTAAATCAATATCACTTGTATCCATATATTAATTATTTATTAATATTTAATATAATTATTAAAAAAATTTATTTATTTATTAAAAAGAAAAATTTGGGTTCAAAAATTTAACTAGACTTAAAGTAATAAATTTTAAATTTTAGTTAATTTCTCTTTTTTAAATTCTTCTAACGTAATATATATATTGAAATATCTTGAATATTTTTAGAGGCATTTATTTTCTTCTTATTTAGTCACGTTCACCTAATTCATACGTGTACGTGTAGAATATCATAATGAAATTACTTTACTGATTGATGCATATCTCAAATAGGAATCATTTATTTTAGAAAAGAATTTAAAAAATTGAATGAAAATTGAATATAAGATATTATGGATAACATGACAGAATAATACAATGGCTTGTAATTGCTGAAATTAAAGAGGAAAGACACCTGCGATCGAAGCACCGGTGCATGGAACTCTCTGCCATACTTGTTATTACATACTTGTCAATTTAATATTTTTTAAAAACACTAATTTTATCATATAACGCAGGTAAAATAAGACTTTCAAAAATATGTATAAATTATTTATTAATGAAAATTGAGAATAAAAGTTGAACCACACTAGTGTAAAATGTTTATTTATCATCCAATAAATCAATTTTTTTCATAATTTTATATTTTTGAAGTGTTTTTTTTTATACATTGTAATTTTGAACTAAATCATACACACCCACAAAGCTTCTTATAAGAAATAACACATGTTTTTAACAATTTCTTTTCTAGAGTATTTTTTTTAATTCTTCAAATATTATGAATTCTTTCAATTTAAATCACATTCAGTTTTCTGTGATATACAAAATCATTTATTATTATATTTTCTAAAACTAATAAATTATTCTGATTGATGTTTTCATTCTTTGATTGTTAAAATATTTATGAAATATTTTTTTATAATTAATTTTTTATTTATTTAAATATTTTGGAATTCGAATTATTTTGAAAATTAAATACGGATCTATACTAACTCTTTGGATCTATACTAACTCTTTGAAAAGAAACAACAGTGTTTGAACATTCTAATTGATATAATCTATTTCTTTTAATAGAGTGAGTTATATATTATAGTAATTTTAAAATATATTTTAATATTTATTTATATTCTTTTTCATTCTTTATATATTATGGATTCTTTATAATACATTCCATCGATTAATTTTTGTATGATATAAAACAGATAAATTATTTATTGTTATATTTTTTAAAAATAATTAATTATTTCATTCAAGGTTACATTTCTATATTATGAATTTTTTGTTGTTGAATTATTTGTGTAATATTTGCTAATAATTAATATTTTATTTATTTTAAATTTCTGAGATTCCCATTTTTTTTAAGATTCAGAATATTAATGTGGACAATATAACAACTATGTTAATTTTAATTTTTCAAATAAAAAAAAAACAAAATAGCATAAGAATTTATTTTAAGGTAGTGTCGCTAGAATTTGATTTCCCTTTTTAAATGAATAAGTAAAAAATTATACCAAATATTTTAATAAATAATTAACAAATAATATATATTCATAAAAATATTTATAAGAATATAAAAATATTCTTTATTATTTAAAACCTAAACAATTATATATTCTAAAAATTATTATTTCACACATATAAGTTATTTTCTTAGGATTTATGAAATATTTTTTTATAATTAATTTTTTATTTTTTAAATATTTTGGAATTCGAATTATTTTGAAAATTAAATACGGATCTATACTAACTCTTTGGATCTATACTAACTCTTTGAAAAGAAACAACAGTGTATGAACATTCTAATTGATATCATCTGTTTCTTTTAATAGAGTGAATTATATATTATAGTATTTTTAAAATATATTTTAATATTTATTTATATTTTTTTTCATTCTTTATATATTATGGATTCTTTATAATACATTCCATCGATTAATTTTTTATGATATAAAATAGATAAATTATTTATTAATATATTTTTTAAAAAATAATTAATTATTTCATTCAAGGTTACATTTGTATATGAATTTTTTGTTGTTGAATTATTTGTGTAATATTTGCTAATAATTAATATTTTATTTATTTTAAATTTCTGGGATTCCCATTTTTTTGAAGATTCAGAATATTAATGTGGACAATATAACAACTATGTTAATTTTAATTTTTCAAATCAAACAAAACAAACAAAATAGCATAAGAATTTACTTTAAGGCAGTGTTGTTAGAATTTGATTTCCCTTTTTAAATGAATAAGTAAAAAATTATACCAAATATTTTAATAAATAATTAACAAATAATATATATTCATAAAAATATTTACAAGAATATAAAAATATTCTTTATTATTTAAAACCTAAACAATTATATATTCTAAAAATTATTATTTCCCACATATAAGTTATTTTCTTAGGATTTATGAATTAATTTTTTATAATTAATTTTTTATTTATTTAAATATTTTGGAATTCGAATTATTTTGAAAATTAAGCAAGGATCTATACTAACTCTTTGGATCTATACTAACTCTTTGAAAAGAAACAACAGTGTTTGAACATTCTAATTGATATAATCTATTTCTTTTAATAGAGTGAGTTATATATTATAGTAATTTTAAAATATATTTTAATATTTATTTATATTCTTTTTCATTTTTTATATATTATGGATTCTTTATAATACATTCCATCTATCAATTTTTGTATGATATAAAACAGATAAATTATTTATTATTATATTTTTTAAAAATAATTAATTATTTCATTCAAGGTTACATTTCTATATTATGAATTTTTTGTTGTTGAACTATTTGTGTAATATTTGCTAATAATTAATATTTTATTTATTTTAAATTTCTGGGATTCCCATTGTTTTGAAGATTCAGAATATTAATGTGGACAATATAACAACTATGTTAATTTTAATTTTTCAAATCAAACAAAAAAATAAAATAGCATAAGAATTTATTTTATGGCAGTGTTATTAGAATTTGATTTCCCTTTTTAAATGAATAAGTAAAAAATTATACAAAACATTTTAATAAACAATTAACAAATAATATATATTCATAAAAATATTTATAAGAATATAAAATTATTCTTTATTATTTAAAACCTAAACAATTATATATTCTAAAAATTATTATTTCACACATATAAATTATTTTCTTAGGATTTATGAAATATTTTTTTATAATTAATTTTTTATTTATTTAAATATTTTGGAATTCGAATTATTTTGAAAATTAAGTACGGATCTATACTAACTCTTTGAAAAGAAACAACTGTGTTTGAACATTCTAATTGATATCATCTGTTTCTTTTAATAGAGTGAATTATATATTATAGTAATTTTAAAATATATTTTAATATTTATTTATATTTTTTTTTCATTCTTTATATATTATGGATTCTTTATAATACATTCCATCGATTAATTTTTGTATGATATAAAACAGATAAATTATTTATTGTTATATTTTTTAAAAATAATTAATTATTTCATTCAAGGTTACATTTCTATATTATGAATTTTTTGTTGTTGAATTATTTGTATAATATTTGCTAATAATTAATATTTTATTTATTTTAAATTTCTGGGATTCCCATTTTTTTTAAGATTCAGAATATTAATGTGGACAATATAACAACTATGTTAATTTTAATTTTTCAAATAAAAAAAAATCAAAATAGCATAAGAATTTATTTTAAGGTAGTGTCGCTAGAATTTGATTTCCCTTTTTAAATGAATAAGTAAAAAATTATACCAAATATTTTAATAAATAATTAACAAATAATATATATTCATAAAAATATTTATAAGAATATAAAAATATTCTTTATTATTTAAAACCTAAACAATTATATATTCTAAAAATTATTATTTCACACATATAAGTTATTTTCTTAGGATTTATGAAATATTTTTTTATTATTAATTTTTTATTTATTTAAATATTTTGGAATTCGAATTATTTTGAAAATTAAATACGGATCTATACTAACTCTTTGGATCTATACTAACTCTTTGAAAAGAAACAACAGTGTTTGAACATTCTAATTGATATCATCTGTTTCTTTTAATAGAGTGAATTATATATTATAGTATTTTTAAAATATATTTTAATATTTATTTATATTTTTTTTCATTCGTTATATATTATGGATTCTTTATAATACATTCCATCGATTAATTTTTGTATGATATAAAATAGATAAATAATTTTTTAATATATTTTTTAAAAATAATTAATTATTTCATTCAAGGTTACATTTGTATATGAATTTTTTGTTGTTGAATTATTTGTGTAATATTTGCTAATAATTAATATTTTATTTATTTTAAATTTCTGGGATTCCCATTTTTTTGAAGATTCAGAATATTAATGTGGACGATATAACAACTATGTTAATTTTAATTTTTCAAATCAAACAAAACACACAAAATAGCATAAGAATTTACTTTAAGGCAGTGTTGTTAGAATTTGATTTCCCTTTTTAAATGAATAAGTAAAAAGTTATACCAAATATTTTAATAAATAATTAACAAATAATATATATTCATAAAAATATTTACAAGAATATAAAAATATTCTTTATTATTTAAAACCTAAACAATTATATATTCTAAAAATTATTATTTCGCACATATAAGTTATTTTCTTAGGATTTATGAATTAATTTTTTTATAATTAATTTTTTATTTATTTAAATATTTTGGAATTCGAATTATTTTGAAAATTAAGCAAGGATCTATTCTAACTCTTTGGATCTATACTAACTCTTTGAAAAGAAACAACAGTGTTTGAACATTCTAATTGATATAATCTATTTCTTTTAATAGAGTGAGTTATATATTATAGTAATTTTAAAATATATTTTAATATTTATTTATATTCTTTTTCATTTTTTATATATTATGGATTCTTTATAATACATTCCATCGATTAATTTTTGTATGATATAAAACAGATAAATTATTTATTATTATATTTTTTAAAAATAATTAATTATTTCATTCAAGGTTACATTTCTATATTATGAATTTTTTGTTGTTGAACTATTTGTGTAATATTTGCTAATAATTAATATTTTATTTATTTTAAATTTCTGGGATTCCCATTGTTTTGAAGATTCAAAATATTAATGTGGACAATATAACAACTATGTTAATTTTAATTTTTCAAATAAAACAAAAAAATAAAATAGCATAAGAATTTATTTTAAGGCAGTGTTGTTAGAATTTGATTTCCCTTTTTAAATGAATAAGTAAAAAATTATACAAAACATTTTAATAAATAATTAACAAATAATATATATTCATAAAAATATTTATAAGAATATAAAATTATTCTTTATTATTTAAAACCTAAACAATTATATATTCTAAAAATTATTATTTAACACATATAATTTATTTTCTTACGATTTATGAAATATTTTTTTATAATTAATTTTTTATTTATTTAAATATTTTGGAATTCGAATTATTTTGAAAATTAAATACGGATCTATACTAACTCTTTGGATCTATACTAACTCTTTGAAAAGAAACAACAGTGTTTGAACATTCTAATTGATATCATCTGTTTCTTTTAATAGAGTGAATTATATATTATAGTAATTTTAAAATATATTTTAATATTTATTTATATTTTTTTTCATTCTTTATATATTATGGATTCTTTAAAATACATTCCATCGATTAATTTTTGTATGATATAAAATAGATAAATTATTTATTATTATATTTTTTAAAAATAATTAATTATTTCATTCAAGGTTACATTTGTATATGAATTTTTTGTTGTTGAATTATTTGTGTAATATTTGCTAATAATTAATATTTTATTTATTTTAAATTTCTGGGATTTCCAAATTTTTTTAAGATTCAGAATATTAATGTGGACAATATAACAACTATGTTAATTTTAAATTTTCAAACAAAAAAAACAAAATAGCATAAGAATTTATTTTAAGGCCTAGAATTTGATTTCCCTTTTTAAATGAATAAGTAAAAAATTATACCAAATATTTTAATAAATAATTAACAAATAATATATATTCATAAAAATATTCACAAGAATATAAAAATATTCTTTATTACTTAAAACCTAAACAATTATATATTCTAAAAATTATTATTTCGCACATATAAGTTATTTTCTTAGGATTTATGAATTATTTTTTTATAATTAATTTTTTATTTATTTATATATTTTAGAATTCGAATTATATTGAAAATTAAGTACAGATCTATACTAACTCTTTGGATCTATACTAACTCTTTGAAAAGAAACAACAGTGTTTGAACATTCTAATTGATATCATCTGTTTCTTTTAATAGAGTGAATTATATATTATAGTAATTTTAAAATATATTTTAATATTTATTTATATTTTTTTTCATTCTTTATATATTATGGATTCTTTATAATACATTCCATCGATTAATTTTTGTATGATATAAAATAGATAAATTATTTATTATTATATTTTTTAAAAATAATTAATTATTTCATTCAAGGTTACATTTGTATATGAATTTTTTGTTGTTGAATTATTTGTGTAATATTTGCTAATAATTAATATTTTATTTATTTTAAATTTCTGGGGTTCCCATTTTTTTGAAGATTCAGAATATTAATGTGGACAATATAACAACTATGTTAATTTTAATTTTTCAAATCAAACAAAATAGCATAAGAATTTATTTTAAGGCAGTGTTGTTAGAATTTGATTTCCCTTTTTAAATGAATAAGTAAAAATTATACCAAATATTTTAATAAATAATTAACAAATAATATATATTCATAAAAATATTTATAAGAATATAAAAATATTCTTTATTATTTAAAACCTAAACAATTATATATTCTAAAAATTATTATTTCGCACATATAAGTTATTTTCTTAGGATTTATGAATTATTTTTTTATAATTAATTTTTTATTTATTTAAATATTTTGGAATTCGAATTATTTTTAAAATTAAGTAAGGATCTATACTAACTCTTTGGATCTATACTAACTCTTTGAAAAGAAACAACAGTGTTTGAACATTCTAATTGATATAATCTGTTTCTTTTAATAGATTGAGTTATATATTATAGTAATTTTAAAATATATTTTAATATTTATTTATATTCTTTTTCATTCTTTATATATTATAGATTCTTTATAATACATTCCATTGATTAATTTTTGTATGATATAAAATAGATAAATTATTTATTATTATATTTTTTAAAAATAATTAATTATTTCATTCAAGGTTACATTTCTATATTATGAATTTTTTGTTGTTGAACTATTTGTGTAATATTTGCTAATAATTAATATTTTATTTATTTTAAATTTCTGGGATTCCTATTGTTTTGAAGATTCAGAATATTAATGTGGACAATATAATAACTATGTTAATTTTAATTTTTCAAATTAAACAAAAAAACAAAATAGCATAAGAATTTATTAAGGCAGTGTTGTTAGAATTTGATTTCCCTTTTTAAATGAATAAGTAAAAAATTATACCAAATATTTTAATAAATAATTAACAAATAATATATATTCATAAAAATATTTATAAGAATATAAAAATATTCTTTATTATTTAAAACCTAAACAATTATATATTCTAAAAATTATTATTTCACACATATAAGTTATTTTCTTAGGATTTATGAAATATTTTTTTATAATTAATTTTTTATTTATTTAAATATTTTGGAATTCGAATTATTTTGAAAATTAAGTACGGATCTATACTAACTCTTTGGATCTATACTAACTCTTTGAAAAGAAACAACAGTGTTTGAACATTCTAATTGATATCATCTGTTTCTTTTAATAGAGTGAATTATATATTATAGTAATTTTAAAATATATTTTAATATTTATTTATATTTTTATTCATTCTTTATATATTATGGATTCTTTATAATACATTCTATCGATTAATTTTTGTATGATATAAAATAGATAAATTATTTATTATTATATTTTTTTAAAAATAATTAATTATTTCATTCAAGGTTACATTTGTATATGAATTTTTTGTTGTTGAATTATTTGTGTAATATTTGCTAATAATTAATATTTTATTTATTTTAAATTTCTGGGATTCCCATTTTTTTGAAGATTCAGAATATTAATGTGGACAATATAACAACTATGTTAATTTTAATTTTTCAAATCAAACAAAAAATACAAAATTGCATAAGAATTTATTTTAAGGCAGTGTTGTTAGAATTTGATTTCCCTTTTTAAATGATTAAGTAAAAAATTATACCAAATATTTTAATAAATAATTAACAAATAATATATATTCATAAAAATATTTACAAGAATATAAAAATATTCTTTATTATTTAAAACCTAAACAATTATATATTCTAAAAATTATTATTTCGCACATATAAGTTATTTTCTTAGGATTTATGAATTATTTTTTTATAATTATTTTTTTATTTATTTAAATATTTTGGAATTCGAATTATTTTGAAAATTAAGTAAGGATCTATACTAACTCCTTGGATCTATACTAACTCTTTGAAAAGAAACAACAGTGTTTGAACATTCTAATTGATATAATCTGTTTCTTTTGATAGAGTGAGTTATATATTATAATAATTTTAAAATATATTTTAATATTTATTTATATTCTTTTTCATTATTTATATATTATGGATTCTTTATAATACATTCCATCGATTAATTTTTGTATGATTTAAAATAGATAAATTATTTATTATTATATTTTTTAAAAATAATTAATTATTTCATTCAAGGTTACATTTCTATATTATGAATTTTTTGTTGTTGAACTATTTGTGTAATATTTGCTAATAATTAATATTTTATTTATTTTAAATTTCTAGGATTCCCATTGTTTTGAAGATTCAGAATATTAATGTGGACAATATAACAACTATGTTAATTTTAATTTTTCAAATCAAACATAAAAACAAAATGGCATAAGAATTTATTTTAAGGCAGTGTTGTTAGAATTTGATTTCCCTTTTTAAATGAATAAGTAAAAAATTATACCAAATATTTTAATAAATAATTAACAAATAATATATATTCATAAAAATATTTACAAGAATATAAAAATATTCTTTATTATTTAAAACCTAAACAATTATATATTCTAAAAATTATTATTTCACACATGTAAGTTATTTTCTTAAAATAAAAATTTGGTAGAGTATTAATCCAATTCATTCGCATACAATCATGTATAAGATATGATCATTTGTTACATAAAATTATATATCTTTTAAATAAAATTTTTCCTAATTCAATAAAATAAATGTCTGAATGACTAAATTAAAATAAATTTTTAGTTTTTATATTTGTGCAAATATTTATTCATAATTATTTTTATATATTTAAAATTGTAAGATTAAATTTGATAAAATTAAATAACCAATTTAGTTTAAATAAAAAAATTAATTGTGTTTTGGGAATTTAAGTATTGATGCGAACAATATAACAACTGCAGGAAAGGTGATTATGTTCATCTTAATCTTAAGTTTTCAAGAAAAAAACAAAATAGTATAAGATTTTATTTTAAGGGAGTGTTGATAGAATTTGATTTCCCTTTTTAAATGAATAAATAAAAAAAATTAACAATTATATCAAATATTTTAATAAATAATTAACATGTTAATATATGTTATATAGCCATTAATCCAATGATTTGGAGATAAAAACAGTTAACATGTTAAATTACTCAAATTAATACAAAATTATGTAATTCATATTCTTAAAAAAAAATTAATAAAAATATGAAATATCAATTCAACAATATTTTTAAACTTATTTCGTCTAATAAAATATCTTTAACATTTAAAACCTAAACAACTGTGTACTCAAAAATGATTATTTCATGGATATAAGTTATTTTTTCTAAAATAAAAATTTGGTAAAGTTTAAACAATCCTAAATTAATCCATTTCTTATGTATACAATAATGTATAAGAATTAATTATTGCTAAATAAATTTATATACTCATTAAAGGCATTATTATTGTTATTTATTTTCCTAAATAAATTTTTGATTATGTGTGGTCAATTTACATAATAACATTAATTATTATTTATTCAATTTTCTAATTATAAGTAATCAATTTATATAAAAACATTAATTATTATTCAATTTCCAACACAATTTTCAAACCTGATGATGAGTAGTCAATTTACATAAAAATATTATTATTATTTATTTTCCTACACAATTTCCAGTTTTCCAAACCTGATCATGAATAGTTAATTTACATAAAATTATTATTTATTATTTAATATCCTACACAATTTTTTAGATATGAGTAGTTATATCATAAAATATTTACCTAAGCATTAAATGTTAAATTAAACACAATAGATAAATAATTTCTTCGGTATTCTCGAAGATTAGATATTTCCAATAAATTATTTAATAAATAATATTTAAAAATATTGTGTTTTTAAAATTAATTAAGAGAAAAGATATTTATTCTAATCTACAACATTTGATTGTAAGAATGAGTCATGCTACTATGTTCAGTATTTATTGGCCAAAGGATCCATTTGCAAAAATATTTTAAATTTTTATTATACAACTAAAGATTTAACTTATAATTATCACAACTAATTAAATTATTTTTCAAAATTACAAACATCAATTATTAGTTTATGCTAAAAGCTAATTGAGATAAGAAGACTTGAAATTCTTTATTTTACTAATTACAATTTTTTAAATCTTAATTATTACATATCATTATAATGATAAGTTATTAAATCTGAATGGTTAGATAAATTTTAATCAAATATACTTGATAAAATCTTACTTTCAATATTTAGTTATGTAGAAATTTCTTTATCTTACTATATATATATATATATATATATATATATAAGAAATATAAACAAATTAAAATATATATATATATATATATATATTAATTTTTTTATATTTCTTATTACTTATATAATAGATAACCAGTACTTAACTACACAACTACAAATCATCAACTAAGAAATATTTTATTTACATCTTTTTTGTTATTTTACACCTTTCAAAATCAAAGTAAATATGTCTACCTAATTCAACAGTAAAATTAAATTTTTACTATAATATTTTTAATAATAAACTATAATATTTAAAAAATTAATTCCTATTTTTTTCATCTAATTATATTTAATCAAAAACCTTCTATTTCTATGGTGTTTTTATTCTATTTTATTTATTTTTATTTTCTATCTGTTTCTCACTTATTTTTTTCTTTTTTTACCTAACAAACTTTGTCCTATGCTATTAAGATTGTATTTTGCATCATGGCTTTATCTTGTAATTATTGACTTCAATTCCTGCACGTTTTCATTTTCTATTTTAATAATACTTTATATTTTTAAATAAATAAAAAATACTATCATATTTCTTATCTAATTCTCTTCAAACAAATTTATCTTTGTCAAATATAGTTTAATATTTATTTTCTTTTTCAATTATTTCAATTATTTTTTTTTCTTCATGTTTTTCTTCAGGTAAATAATTATTTTAATCCTAAACTAGATAAACACTTTTAATTTTGGTCTTTAAAAAATTCAAAAAGATTTTCATTTAAAATTTACTAATTATGTTAATATCCATTCTTTTTGTAAAAATATGTTTTATAACTATTGTCTATTAGTATTAAAAAATGTAAAAGTATGAATAAGATAAATAAAAAAAATAAATTAATACATAATTTAACATATTATTTGTCATTATATAACATATATTCACATAAGTTAAATAATTAAAAAAAATTAATTTGTAAATTTTTTTTATTTTTTTTTAAAGATTAAAATGATTATATAGAAACTTTTAACCTAATAAGTATAGGTGGGAAGTGTTCTCTTTCATAAACGCAAACGCGACAAGATCCAACCTAATTTTCTTTTTATATTTGACTGTCCAAATGATTGAGTTTTATATTATAAATATCGATTTAATATACCACAATGCTATTTCGTTATAAATGTCATAAAAAATTTATATTTATATTTAAAATAAACAAACCTCATTAATTGACATTGCAAATAGATCTTTATAAGTGAAAAATCAGATCGATCTATCAAAGATAAAAATAGTCTATTACAAGCATTGGGTCCTAAGCTTAACTTGTTCCTCTTACATTAAAGAAGGTTTATTTATTTTTATCCATTGTATCACATTGTGATTTTGAATCATAACTGCACACCCATGAACCTTTTAAGAAGAAATAACACATGTCTAAACAATCTAGCGAGACATTATGATTTTTTTCTTAGAGTATTTTTTATGAAATATGTAATATAATAATTCTCAAAATACATTTTAATAAATTTGCTTATAATTTTTTTTCTTTCTTCATATATTATGAATTCTTCCAAAGTACACATTCTTGTCAACTCTACATTGATTAATTTTTGTGTAATATAAAATTACAAAATTATTTATCATTACATAATAGTCCTATTTCAAATCAATTTTATTTTAATCAACCGCAATAAGCAACCAACAAGTCAACTCACTCCCCATATACGTATTTCTCTATCTTCACATTTGATAACCTAGGTTGTCGATTGTCTACCAAATATATTTCACTTCAAATGTACCTGACCAGTAACACCTTTAATTGGTTACCTCAATACCTATTTGAAACAAAAATGCACAAAATCAAATATAATAAAAATGCATCAAGTAATAACTACATAAATTCTATTGATATGTCTTGAATTAATTATTTCTTCATTTTTTAACTTGTTTTAATTTAACCACAATTATACTTTTAAAAGTCAAATCGAAATGCAAATATGATAAATTTAATAATCAAAGTTCATTCAAAGCATACATTTTAGAATAATTATGAAAAACAAATGCATGTATTTGAATATATAACTTATATTTATCTCACCATATTGTTCAGGGTGATTGAGAAGGTTAAGTGTCAGTACAAGTCTGCTCTCTAGTAGAATAGCTTGAATTTGAGACATGTCTTGCACCAATTTTAGATTATATTGTTCGGAATCAGAATTTATATACTCTACACATGTCCAATTCTAGTGAAACTTGAATGAAATTTCATGAGGTACGCAACCTATGAGACCAAGCCCAGCAGTACCAAATTTTTGACATTCAAGGTCATACAGTTACTGCAATTTACCCAAAGAATTGTGTTTAATTGCAAGTGTATATATGAATTAACTTTTTTACAAAACTTTTGAAAAGAATTAATGTTTAAAATAGTATTTATCAGACAAGTAATAATATTAATAATGATCTAAATTAGCTAAAGAGACGACATAAATATTAAAGGATGTAAAAGATAAAAACAACTATAATTACAGTTACCATCAATACAAAAAGAAAATATTTACTTGAGAATTATAAAATAAGTGAAAAAAATATTTAACTATAATAAAAAGTGCAACTTCTTAAAAGACTAGGAATAAGAAATGCAACAATGTTATTAGAGAGAAATAGATAAATAATAAACAAAACAAGTGGTTCATCAAAATTTCAACCAACAATAAAGAAAAAAGAGGATTGGGTACATTATTAAGCTGATAATAAATAACTAGTTTACCTTGATGGAGTTTTGAAGTCTAGAAATAAAATGATCCTGGTACTCTTCAATGGTGAACATCAAATTTCTAAAGGGCAAGTCATAAAATTTGAAAATGAAATCATTAGAGCCCGAAGAAATAACAATAAGAGCATCTCCAAGTATTTGATTAGTTTGATTTTTCGCTACAATCTTGACGAGTTTTGCTTTATAAGCTTTGAAAAATTCAATTTGTTTAGACATTGACTTGGCATTAAATAAAACCCTGGTCAACTCATCAATACCTGAACCAGTAAATGCAAAGGAAACACCAGTTAGGGACTTGGTTTGTTAGGTTTGATTCTAAATAAGGAGGGACAATGGCTTTGAGCTTTAATCTAGAAGCAAGGAAGTCAGGAACCAATTTACCATTGGAAAGTCTTCTGTTGGGCTGGTGAGTATGGAAATCTTTTCCATAGGGTAAGTGATTTTCGAAGTTCAGTAGTGGCATGTTGTAGTTATTACTGCCTGTCTACTAAAGAATCTCCAAAAGCTAAAATGGATGAGAATTTTTGTATAGTAATATTGGTCATACCAACAACATTCAGGAAAACAAGCATTGAAAAAATAAGGTGGAGTGTGGGTGTTATTGTTATACTCTTGTGATTGAACTGCAAAACACGACTTAGATGGGATGATGAGTAGAAGCCTTTAAATTCTACCTAGATACTACTTATGTTGAATTTTGCCCCGGAGCCTTTAAATTCTACCTAGAAGCCTTTGAGCTTGATCTAAAGTAAGGAAGTTAAGAACCAATTTTTCATTGGAAAGTCTTCCGTTGAAATGGTGAGTTGGGAAATCTTTTTCATAAGGTAAGTGATTTTCCAAGTACAGTAATGACATGTTGTACTTATTATTGTTTGTGTCCACCAAAAAATCTCCAAAAACTAAAATGGATGAGAATTTTTGGTATAGTTATATTGGCCATACCAACAACATACAGGAGAAATTGAAATGATAAGGTGGAGTGTGGGTGTTATTGTTGTATTTTTGTGATTGAACCGAAAAACACCACTTAGATGGGATGTTGAGTAGAAGCCTTCAAATTTTACCTAGATACTACTTACATTGAATTTTTGCTTAGTACTCAATTTGAAGTGAATAAAATATAAAAAAAATTATTTTTTATGTCTATCTATAATAATAGAAATACTCACAATGATCATTTTCACTCAATGATAAAAAAAAAATTATTACATAAATTAGATTGACTAATATAATATATATCATATTTTACATAGGATATTATTAAAAAATAATAAAAAATCAATATGATTTTTATATAAATTAAAATTGACTAATACATAGGTTAAATAATTGTTGTCCAAAAAATTAACATAAAGAAAATTTACAAATAAATTTAGGCATAGACTAATATTAATTTATTAAAATGATATGTTTTTTCTATAATAACTTTGTCAATAAGATTGTTTAATTCCATAACTAGATCAGTTTAACTTACTCGTCCAACCAATCATGATAAATCAATCACTTATCTAAATTTATTCGGTAGAATTTAATTATGTGTATAATCTAACATATTAGAATGTCTCAAAAGGTTACACCATCCAATATTTAAATTTGTTTTATAATTTTAATTAAGTTTATATTATAAATTGTTAATTTTATTTATTCTTAATATCTAATAGAGTTTCTTTTATATAAAAAATATGCTATTTTTTTAATTAAAACTTTTGTTTTAGTAATATTTATATTTGAATAATGAACTTCTTTAATTTTAACTATTTATATTATGATTGAACTGGATAAATTATAATAATATTTAAATTTGAATAATGTACTTTTATAATTTTAACTATTTATATTATAATTGAATTTAGAACTTATAATTATGATAATTTTAGAACTTATAACTATGATAATTTGTATTGAATTTGTATGTTTTTTATTATATTTTAAATTATAAAACTTCATAAATTACATATGATTTATAAATATTTGTAATATGATCACAGTTGATAGACGAACAATTAAACACACCTTTTGAATGTAAATAATGATGCATAGCATTGAGCGCAAAAAATAAGTACACAAATTAGTTTTATATAAAAAATTAATTTCTTTTACTTTCTTTTTATATATCTTGTCTGGATTCATAGAAAGATTAAATGATTATTTCAACTTACACTAGCTTAAAATTTTGAGGAATATATATAACTATATCAAAAATAATTCTACAAATGAATTTATCATATAAAGTTGTCTTGAAACCACCTTTTTATCATCAATAGAAAATTTTTTTTTAAAAAAATTTGTTACATATCACAATATTACAAATATATAAAAAATATTACAATATTTGGTGAAAATAAAAACATTGCAATAGGTTCTCCTTAATAGTAAACATTGAACTGAGGCAAGACATATTTTTCGATATAGTTGATAAGGTAAGAGTGTGCTGCTTCAGTCAGATGGAAAGAGTCTCATAACACATATTTAGAAGCGTCGTTACATACTAGGTTGAAGTTCGAGCATAATAGTCCTATTTCAAATGTACCCGACCCGCAACACCCTAAATTAGTTACCTCCTTGCCTATTTACTACATAAATGCAAAATATCAAATATACCAAAAACACAAAGGCATGTATTTAAGTATATAACTCATAAATTTAACTTACCATATTGTTCAGGGCCATTGATAAGGTTGAGCGTGGAATGAAATATATCAGCTTAAACAAGTCTGCTCCTCGGTAGCATAGCTTGAATTTGAGACATGTGTTGCGCCAATTTTTTATTATATTGTTCGGAATATATGAATTTATATACTCTACACAAGTCCGATTCCAGTGTAACTTGAATGAAATTTCACGAGGAACACAACCAATGGGACCAAGACCAGCAATACCAAATTTTCGACATATAAGATCGTAAAGTTCCTATAAATTACCCAAAGAATTGTGCTTAATTACAAGTGTATATGTGAATTAACTTGTTTACAAAACTTTTAAAAGAATTAATGTTTAAAATAGTTTTTATCATATAGGAAATAATATTAACAATGATTTAAATTATTTAAAAAGACAAAATAAATTTTAAAAAGAACAAAAACTGTACTTATAGTTGTATTTAATATAACTTCACATTTTATAAAAAAAAAATATTTGAATGAAAATTATAAGAAGTACAACAATGTTACTAGAGAGAAATAGATAAATATTAAACTAAACAAGTGGTTCATCAACATTTCAAACAAAAATAAAGAAAAAAGATGAGCGAGTACAATATTAAACTAATAATAAATAACTGGTATACCTTGATGGAGTTTTGAAGCTTAGAAATCAAATAATCTTGGTACTCTTAGATTGTGAACATCAAACTTCTCAAGGGAAATCATAAAATTTTAAAATGAAATGTTAGAATTCAAAGAAATTACCGTGAGAACATTTCTAAGTATTTCATTAGTTTGACTTTCCCCTACAATATATAGGTTAAATAATTGTTGTTGAAGAAATTATTACGAGAAAAATTTGCAAATAAACCTAGGCTTAGACTAATATTAATTTATAAAAATGATATATTTTTCTTATTTTCTTCTTTTATAAATGTTAATTACATAGAAATTTTAAAAAAATATTATCTTGTCAACACAATTTATATTAAACTGATTTATTATTTTCTAGTATATTAGTCAAGACAAATTTTATTAGGAGACAAAAAGTTAAATATATATTCGTGCAAATATATTATGTTTTTCAACTATATTTTAACTTTCCTTTACTAGCTCAATTTTTGTTTAAATGCTTGATAAATAAATCTGGAATAAAATATTTTTAATAGCTCCCCTTTTCCCAGCCCATAAATTTATAATAGTTCTGAGATACTACTTAGAAGTAGCCTTTTATCAAATGTAAATTTCTAACTTCTAACGTTCAAGGGTTAGATGGGAAGTAGGAATCGACATGATTTCTTTTGCAATTTTCAAAAATAAAAAAGCATAACTGAATAAGATATTTATTAATATTCAAATATCATGAAAACACGTTACTTGGTAATGTCCAGTTCGTTTCAAATATTATAGATATTTATTAATATTGGGAATCTAAGGTGACTTCTTTTGAGGCAAACAAGAAACAAATGAAATATAACTTTTATTTTTTCCCTATTTTTCAATTACAGAACAAGTATATACGAATTATTATAAATCAATTTTTACACATATAATTTATTTTAAATTATTGTTGTTAGAGTTCTATTTCTCCATTTAAATAAATAAAAATAATAATTACTATATTAAATATTTAATAATAATTAATTAATATATTGATATGGGTGATATTAGTCCGTTAGATGATTAGAAGACTAAATTCTAATTAATTTATTTATAGAATAAATTATGTTAAGAAGTGATCAATTTAGAAGTTAATAGCTGAAACTTAAAATTTTAGCTTCTTAACCTAAAAGTATTTGATTAAATATTAATTAAAAAATGTTTTAAAGTGTATATAATTTTATTAGTTTAACCTGCATTGTATTTTTGTAACTTTATTTATAAATAAATTATTTTAGTTATATCATTAAATTGTAATTACTATATTTTTATATGATATATTTTACATCTAGTTATTAAAATATTTTTAATTATGTTAAATAAATTATAGCTTTTTAAATACATGCATTGCTCAGTGAAAATCTTCTATAGAAACAGAAATGCAAGAGTGAATGATATCATTAAAGATGATGATGTCAAAACATTAAAATATTAGTGATGATATTAAAAAATTAAAAATTTCAGTGAAGATAATCATTGTCAAATTGACATGTATAAATTTAATCCATAATCTGTCCTCAAATCTAGTCATAACATTTATAATATATTTTTGTTTTCAGCATCCTTTCTTGACTATAACTATTTTTAATGGATAAAATAATTAAATACTGATAAATAATTATTTTTTTAATTTTAATTATTATAATCTTAAATAATTATAATAAAATTAAGTGAAAAGTTTATTAAATTTTATATTTATTAATGATCACATTTTCAAAAAAAAATACTTAACCCTGCCTAAATATTTAAAATATTCTGCGACACTTAAACGTAATAATATAAGTTGCATTCAAAGATTTTTAGCCAAATAAGAAACACTACAACTTATGATACATAAGATAATGATAATGTTGAACTATTTTAATTATTTCAACTATTTTATACATGTAAATAAAAAATAATGAATGTTTGAGTTACTTAACATGTTAACTATTTTTACATAATGATCTTAAATCAATATCACTTATATCCATATATTAATTATTTATTAATATTTAATATAATTATTAAAAAAAATTTATTTATTCATTTAAAAGAAAATTTGGGTTCAGAAATTTAACTAGACTTAAAATAATATATTTTAAATTTTAGTTAATTTCTCTTTTTTAAATTCTTCTAACGTAATATATACATTGAAATATCTTGAATATTTTTAGAGGCTTTTCTTATTTAGTCACGCTCACCTAATTCATAGGTGTACGTGTAGAATAACATAATGTAATACTTTTACTGATTGATTGATGCATATCTCAAATAGGAATCATTTATTTTAGAAAAGAATTTAAAAAATTGAATGAAAATTGAATATAAGATATTATGGTTAACATGACAGAATAACACAATGGCTTGACATTGTTGAAATTAAAGAAGAAAGACACCTGCGATCAGAAGCACCGGTACATGAAACTCTTGCTGCCATACTTGTTATTACATACTTGTCAATTTAATATTTTTTAAAAACACTAATTTTATCATATAACGCAGGTAAAATAAGACTTTCAAAAATATTTATAAATTATTTATTAATGAAAATTGAGAATAAAAAAGTTGAACCACACTAGTATAAAATGTTTATTTATCATTCAATAAATCAAATTTTTTTCATAATTTTATATTTTTTAAGTTTTTTTTTTTTTGATACATTGTAATTTTGAACCAAATCGTGCACACCCACAAAGCTTCTTATAAGAAATAACACATGTTTTTAACAATTTCTTTTCTAGAGTATTTTTTTTAATTCTTCAAATATTATGAATTCTTTCAATTTAAATCACATTCATTTTTGTGTGATATACAAAATTATTTATTATTATATTTTCTAAAACTAATAAATTATTCTGATTGATGTTTTCATTCTTTGATTGTTAAAATATTTATGAAATACTTTTTTATAATTAATTTTTTATTTATTTAAATATTTTGGAATTCGAATTATTTTGAAAATTAAGTAAAAATCTATACTAACTCTTTGAAAAGAAACAATAGTGTTTGAACATTCTAATTGATATCATCTGTTTTAATAGAGTGAGTTATATATTTAGTAATTCTTAAAATATATTTTAATATTTATTTATATTTTTTTTCATTCTTTATATATTATGGATTCTTTATAATACACTACATCGATTATTTTTTGTGTGATATAAAATAGATAAATTATTTATTATTATATTCTTTAAAAATAATTAATTATTTCATTCAAGGTTACATTTGTATACTATGAATTTTTTGTTGTTGAACTATTTGTGTAATATTTGCTAATAATTAATATTTTATTTATTTTAAATTTTTATAATTCCCATTGTTTTGAAGATTCAGAATATTGTGGACAATATAACAACTATGTTAATTTTAATTTTTCAAATCAAACAAAAAAATAAAATAGCATAAGAATTTATTTTAAGGCAGTGTTGTTAGAATTTGATTACCCTTTTTAAATGAATAAGTAAAAAATTATATCAAATATTTTAATAAATAATTAACAAATAATATATATTCATAAAAATATTTACAAGAATATAAAAATATTCTTTATTATTTAAAACCTAAACAATTATATATTCTAAAAATTATTATTTCACATATATAAGTTATTTTCTTAAAATAAAAATTTGGTAGAATATTAATCCAATTCATTCGCATACAATCATGTATAAGATATGATCATTAGTTACATAAAATTATATATCTTTTAAATAAAACGCTTCCTAATTCAATAAAATAAATGTCTGAAGGAGTGTTGATAGAATTTGATTTCCCATTTTAAATGAATAAATAAAAAAAATTAACAATTATATCAAATATTTTAATAAATAATTAACATGTTAATATATGTTATATAGTCATTAATCTAATGATTTTGAGATAAAAACAGTTAACATGTTAAATGACTCAAATTAATACAAAATTATGTAATTCATATTCTTAAAAAAAATTAATAAAAATATGAAATATCAATTTAACAATATTTTTAAACTTATTTCGTCTAATAAAATATCTTTATCATTTAAAACCTAAACAACTATGTACTCAAAAATGATTATTTCATAGATATAAGTTATTTTTTGTAAAATAAAAATTTGGTAAAGTTTAAATAATCCTAAATTAATCCATTTTTTACGTATACAATAATGTATAAGAATTAATTATTGCTACATAAATTTATATATGCATTAAAGGCATTATTGTTATTTATTTTCCTAAATAAATTTTTGATTATGTGTTGTAAATTTACATAATAACATTAATTGTTATTTATTCAATTTTCTAATTATAAGTAATCAATTTATATAAAAACATTAATTATTATTCAATTTCCAACACAATTTTCAAACCTGATTATGACTAGTCAATTTACATAAAAATATTAATTATTATTTATTTTCCTACACAATTTCCAGTTTTCCAAACCTGATCATGAGTAGTTCATTTACATAAAATTATTATTTATTATTTAATATCCTACACAATTTTCTAGATATGAGTAGTCATATCATAAAATATTTACCTAAGCATTAAATGTTAAATTAAACACAATAGATAAATAATTTCTTCAGTATTCTCGAAGATTAGATATTTCCAATAAATTATTTAATAAATAATATTTAAAAATATTGTGTTTTTAAAATTAATTAAGAGAAAGAGATATTTATTCTAATCTACAACATTTGATTGTAAGGATGAGTCATGCTACTATGTTCAGTATTTATTGGCTAAAGGATTCATTTGCAAAAATATTTTAAATTTTTATTATACAACTAAAGATTTAAATTATAATTATCACAACTAATTAAATTATTTTTCAAAATTACAAACATCAATTATTAGTTTACGCTAAAAGCTAATTGAGATAAGAAGACTTGAAATTCGTTATTTTTCTAATTACAATTTTTTAAATCTTAATTATTACATATCATTATAATGGTTAAATCTGAATGGTTAAATGATTTTTAATCAAATACACTTGATAAAATCTTATTTTCAATATTTAGTTATGTAGAAATTTCTTTATCTTACTATATATATATATATATATATATATATATATATATATATAAAAATATAAACAAATTAACAAATATATATATATATATATTATATATTTCTTATTACTTATATAATAGATAACCAATACTTAATTACACAGCTACAAATTATCAACTAAGAACTCTTTTATTTACATCTTTTTTTATTTTACACCTTTCAAAATCAAAGTAAATATGTCTACCTAATTCAACAGTAAAAATAAATTTTTACTATAATATTTTTAATAATAAACTATAATTTTTAAAAAATTAATTCCTATTTTTTTCATTTAATTATATTTAATGAAAAACCTTCTATTTCTACGGTGTTTTTATTCTATTTTATTTATTTTTATTTTCTATCTGTTTCTCACTTATTTTTTCTTTTTTTCCACCTAACAAACTTTGTCCTATGCTATTAAGATTGTATTTTGCATCATGGCTTTATCTTGTAATTATTGACTTCAATTCCTGCACGTTTTCATTTTCTATTTTAATAATACTTTATATTTTTAAATAAATAAAAAATACTATCATATTTCTTATCTAATTCTCTTCAAACAAATTTATCTTTGTCAAATATAGTTTAATATTTATTTTCTTTTTCAATTATTTCAATTTTTTTTTCTTCATGTTTTTCTTCAGGTAAATAATTATTTTAATCCTAAACTAGATAAACACTTTTAATTTTGGTCTTTAAAAAATTCAAAAAGATTTTCATTTAAAATTTACTAATTATGTTAATAACCATTCTTTTTGTAAAAATATGTTTTATAACTATTGTCTATTAGTATTAAAAAATGTAAAAGTATGAATAAGATAAATAAAAAAATAAATTAATACATAATTTAACATATTATTTGTCATTATATAACATATATTCACATAAGTTAAATAATTAAAAAAATTTAATTTGTAAATTTTTATTATTTTTTTAAAGATTAAAATGATTATATAGAAACTTTTAACCTAATAAGTATAGGTGGGAAGTGTTCTCTTTCATAAACGCAACGTGACAGATCCAGCCTAATTTTCTTTTTATATTTGACCTGTCCAAATGATTGAGTTTTATATTATAAATATCAGGATTTAATATATCACAATGCTATTTCGTTATAAATGTCATAAAAAATTTATATTTATATTTAAAATAAACAAACCTCATTAATTGACATTGCAAATAGATCTTTATAAGTGAAAAATCAGACCGATCTATCAGACCGATAAAAATAGTCTATTACAAGCATTGGGTCTGGCTTAACTTGTTCCTCTTACATTAAAGAAGGTTTATTTATTTTTATCCATTGTATCACATTGTGATTTTGAATCATAACTGGCACACCCATGAACCTTTTAAGAAGAAATAACACATGTCTAAACAATCTAGCAGACATTATGATTTTTTTTTTCCTTAGAGTATTTTTTTATGAAATATGTAATATAATAATTCTCAAAATACATTTTAATAGCTGCTTATAATTTTTTTTCTTTCTTCATATATTATGAATTCTTCCAAAGTACACATTCTTGTCAACTCTACATTGATTAATTTTTGTGTAATATAAAATTACAAAATTATTTATCATTACATAATAGTCCTATTTCAAATCAATTTTATTTCGCAGCCAACTGCAATAAGCAACCAACAAGTCAACTCACTCTCATATACGTATTTCTCTATCTTCACATTTGATTACCGGTTGTCTGATTGTCTACCAAATATACTTCACTTCAAATGTACCTGACCCGTAACACCTTTAATTGGTTATCTCCATACCTATTTGAAACACACATGCACAAAATCAAATATAATAAAAATGCATCAAGTAATAACTATATAAATTCTATTGATATGTCTCGAATTAATTACTTCTTCATTTTTTAACTTGTTTTAATTTAACCACAATTATACTTTTAAAAGTAAAATCGAAATGCGAATATGATAAATTTAATAATCAAAGTTCATTCAAAGCATTCATTTTAGAATAATTATGAAAAACAAATACATGTATTTGAATATATAACTTATATTTATCTCACCATATTATTTAGGGTGATTGAGAAGGTTGAGTGTCAGTACAAGTCTGCTCTCTAGTAGCATAACTTGAATTTGAGACATGTCTTGCATCAATTTTAGATTATATTGTTCGGAATCAGAATTTAGATACTCTACACATGTCCAATTCTAGTGAAACTTGAATGAAATTTCATGAGGTACGCAACCTATGAGACCAAGCCTAACAGTACCAAACTTTTGACATTCAAAGTCATACAGTTACTGCAATTTACCCAAAGAATTGTGCTTAATTGCAAGTGTATATATGAATTAACTTTTTTACAAAACTTTTGAAAAGAATTAATGTTTAAAATAGTATTTATCAGACAAGTAATAATATTAATAATGATCTAAATTAGTTAAAGAGACGATATAAATACTAAAGGATGTAAAGAGATAAAAACAACTATAATTACAGTTACCATTAATACAACTTAAAATTTTATCAAAAAGAAAATATTTACTTGAGAATTATAAAATAAGTGAAAAAAATATTTAACTATAATAAAAAGTGCAACTTCTTAAAAGACTAGGAATAAGAAATGCAACAATGTTATTAGAGAGAAATAGATAAATAATAAACAAAACAAATTGTTCATCAAAATTTCAACCAACAATAAAGAAAAAAGAGGATTGGGTACATTATTAAGCTGATAATAAATAACTAGTTTACCTTGATGGAGTTTTGAAGTCTAGAAATAAAATGATCCTGGTACTCTTAAATGGTGAACATCAAATTTCTAAAGGGCAAGTCATAAAATTTGAAAATGAAATCATTAGAGCCCGAAGAAATGACAATAAGAGCATCTCCAAGTATTTGATTAGTTTGATTTTTCGCTACAATGAATTTTGCTTTATAAGC
Organism: Hylodesmum podocarpum; assembly: GCA_026586105.1. Taxonomy (NCBI): domain Eukaryota; kingdom Viridiplantae; phylum Streptophyta; class Magnoliopsida; order Fabales; family Fabaceae; genus Hylodesmum; species Hylodesmum podocarpum. The sequence goes on along the minus strand of JALJEV010001412.1, from coordinate 110,615 downwards.
TTTGAAAAATTCAATTTGCTTAGACATTGACTTGGCATTGAATAAAACCCTGGTCAACTCATCAATACCTGAACCAGTAGATGCAAAGGAAACACCAGTTAGGGACTTGGTTTGTTAGGTTTGATTCTAAACAAGGAGGGACAATGGCTTTGAGCTTTAATCTAGAAGCAAGGAAGTCAGGAACCAATTTACCATTGGAAAGTCTTCTGTTGGGCTGGTGAGTATGGAAATCTTTTCCATAGGGTAAGTGAGTTTCCAAGTTCAGTAGTGGCATGTTGTGGTTATTACTGCCTGTCCACTAAAGAATCTCCAAAAGCTAAAATGGATGAGAATTTTTGTATAGTAATATTGGTCATACCAACAACATTCAGGAAAACAAGCACTGAAAAAGTAAGGTGGAGTGTGGGTGTTATTGTTGTATTCTTGTGATTGAACTGCAAAACACGACTTAGATGGGATGATGAGTAGAAGCCTTTAAATTCTACCTAGATACTACTTATGTTGAATTTCCCCCTGGAGCCTTTAAATTCTACCTAGAAGCCTTTGAGCTTCAGTCTAGAAGTAAGGAAGTCAAGAACCAATTTTTCATTGGAAAGTCTTCCGTTGGGCTGGTGAGTTGGGAAATCTTTTCCATAGGGTAAGTGATTTTCCAAGTACAGTAATGACATGTTGTACTTATTATTGCTTGTGTCCATCAAAAAATCTCCAAAAACTAAAATGGATGAAAATTTTTGGTATAGTTATATTGGCCATACCAACAACATACAGGAGAATAAGCATTGAAATGATAAGGTGGAGTGTGGGTGTTATTGTTGTATTTTTGTGATTGAACTGAAAAACACCACTTAGATGGGATGTTGAGTAGAAGCCTTCAAATTTTACCTAGATACTACTTACATTGAATTTTTGCTTAGTACTCAATCTGAAGTGAAAAAATATAAAAAAAATTATTTCTTTATGTCTATTTATAATAATAGAAATACTCACAATGATCATTTTCACTAAATGATAAAAAAAAATTATTACATAAATTAGATTGACTAATATAATATATATCATATTTTACATAGGATATTATTAAAAAATAATAAAAAATCAATATGATTTTTATATAAATTAAAATTGACTAATACATAGGTTAAATAATTGTTGTCGAAGAAATTAACATGAAGAAAATTTACAAATAAATTTAGGCATAGACTAATATTAATTTATTAAAATGATATATTTTTTATATTTTCTTCTTTTATAAATGTTTATTACATAGAAATCTAAAAAAAGATTTATACGTTAACACACTTTATATTAAGTTGATTTATGTTTTTCTAATACATTAATCAAGACAAAATTGTTGTTTTTTATCATCAAATTTTATTAGAAGAGAAAAATTTAAATATATTTTGATACAAATACATTAGGTTTTTCGGCTGGATTTTAGCTTTCTTTTACTAGCTCAATTTTTTTTTGAAATGCTTGATAAATAAGTCTAGAATAAGTGTTTTTAATAGCTTCCGTTACTAGCTCAAGTTTTTCTTTCTTTTTTTAAATGCTTGATAAATAAGTTTGAATAAGTTGCTCTAATAGCTTCTGGGTACTACTTGAAAATAGCCTCCTTGTTAAGTGTTAATTTCTAACTTTTAATCTCTTATATTTTATTTTTATTTTATTCTTAAAGTATTTATTAAATTTCTTTATCATCACTTTTAAACAAAGCATAATTTCATATCAAACAGATATTTTATTTAAATTAATTGAAAATATATAAATAAAAAATTAAATAATTAAAATTAAATGATATAATTATAATAATTTATTTATAAAGAAAATTACTAAAATACAATAAAAATTAAAATATAAGACTATAAATACTTTACAACATATTTTTATCAACAAAACAAAATTAATTAAGTATTTAATAAGAAAAAATATTGTAGATAATGTTCTTTAAACTTTTTGTATCATATGAAAAGTTTCAATTATTATTATTTAAAAAATATATAAGAACTCCTCAAATAAACACAAAAATCAAATGCAAAAAGAGTAAAGAGAAAAAAAAAAGTAACTTTATATACAAAACCCTAATGCATAAACCCTTCTTTATATTCTACTCACTGTCTTCATATGTACAAAAGTCTACTTATTCAAAATGATTTGGCCTATTACCATTCTTATCATAAGTTATATTATTTAATTTTAAATGATTAGTTGATTTGTTATTTCAAATATTGTTATTGGTAATATTATCTGATTTAATTATATTGAAATAAAATTTATACTATTGTTGAATTTATTGATGAAAGACTTATAATACAGTATTTGAAATATCTTGTTTATGTTTCTCTATCGATCTTTAAGTCTAATTTCCTCTTCCTCACTCGATTCCATCCCACTCCCCTCACCCTAATGCCTTCACTCCATCTTCTTAGGTCTTTCTGACATTTCTCAAGATATTAGATGTGCTTGATTCCAGGCCACTCCCCTTTACCCTAATGCTCTCACCCAAACTTTTTAGGTCTTTCATCCAACCCCATGATGCTTCATTTCAAACCACTCCTCCTTACTCTAATGTCCTCACCCTATCTTCTTAGGTCTTTCTGTCAATCCTATGATATTAATAGTGCCCGATGCCAGGCCACTCTCCTTACCTTGATGCCCTCACTACAGTTTTTTAGGTCTTTCTATCAATCCCAAGATGCTCGATTCCACCCCACCCTTAACCCTAATGCCATCACCCTACCTTCTTAGGTCTTTGTTTCAATCCCTGGATATTCGTAGTGCCTGATTCTAGGCCACTCCCCTTACCCTAATGCCCTCACCCCAGCTTCTTAGGTCTTTCTACAAATCCTAGGATATTAGCAACTTCTTAGGTCTTTCTCTCCTTCTTAGGTCTTTCTCTTCAAGTGTATCACTAGGTCTAGGTAGTTTGCTTAGCATCTTCTTAGATCTTTCTCTCCAGCTGTAGTCCCAAGGTATTAGGATAGTGAAGAAATAAAACCACATAAAGTCTTTGAGCTAGTGCAGGCAGTCCTATGAATCATATGCCAAGAAGTAGAGTAGGACTGTAAAGCTTGTGGGGTTAGCTTCTTAGGTCTTTCTGCCAATCCCAGGATATTGGCAGTGCCTGGTTTCAGGCTACTCCCCCTTACACTAATGCTCTCAACCCAGCTTCTTAGGTTTTTCTGTCAATCCCAAGATATTAACAGCTTCTTAGATGTTTCTCTCCAGGTGTAGGTATTATGCTTAGTAGCTTCTTAGGTCTTTCTCTTTAGGTGTAGTCTCAAGATATTAGGACAGTGAAAAAACAGAACCACATAGAGACTTTTAGCTAGAGCGGTAGTTCACGTGTATCATATGCCAATAAGAAGATTAGGACTGTGAAGCTTGTGAAGTTAGCTTCTTAGGTCTTTATGCCAATCCTAGGATGTCCGATTCCAGGCCACTCCTCCTTACCCTAAAGTCCTCACCCCATCTTCTTAGGTCTTTATGCCAATCCCAGGATATTAACAACTTCTTAGGTTTTTTTCTCTAGGTGTAGTCCCAGGATATTAGGATAGTGAAGAAACAAAACCACATAGAGTCTATCAGCTAGTGCAGGTAGTCTGCGTGAATCATATGCCAAGAAGCATATTAGGATTGTCAAGCTTGTGAAGTTAGCTTCTTAGATCTTTTTGTCAATCCCACGATGCTGATTCCACCTTACTCTCTCTTACCATAATGTCCTCACCTTAGCTTCTTAGGTATTTCTGTTAATCCCAAGATATTAGCAGTACCTGATTCCAAGCCAGTCCCTCTTACCCTAATGCCCTACACCAAGATTCTTAGGTCTACCTGCCAATCCTAGGACATTAGCAGCTTTTTAGGTGTTTCTCTCCTTCTTAAATCTTTCTTCTCCATGTGTACATAGTCTACTTAGCAGCTTCCTAGGTCTTTCTCTCCAGGCGTAGTCCCAAGATATTAAGACAATGAAGAAACAGAACCAATAGAGTCTTTCAGCTAGTGTAAGTAGTCTGCGTGAATTATATGCCAAGAAAAAGACTAGGACTGAACCACAAAAAGTCTTTCAGCTAGCGCAGTAGTCCGCGTGAATTATATGCTAAAAAACAGATTAGGATTGTGAAGCTTGTAAAGTTTCAACAAAACGAGATTAATACAGTGAAGCTTGTGAAGTTTCACAAAGTATTTCTGCTAGTGCATGTAGTCTACATGTACTCTAACAAATGAATCATATGTCAAGAACCAGATTTAAACGGGTGAGATAAGGATTTTCGGTCCTCTACTTTACTAGCTAAGCTATCTCAATCATTCCTAATGCATTAACTTCATTTTTGTTTTAAAAGATTATAGGCCATTTTATTTTTAGCCTTTTAAAAATTTAAGACAATTAGTTTTTGTTTGCATAAATTTACATTTCAAAATTTCATAGTTGACAAAAAATATTAGGCGATAAGATTTCATCTATTTTTAGTAAAATCTAGATCAAAATCCAAGGTTAAATTATTGAAATTATGAATCAATTTAACATTTAATTAGTTATTGAATTGATTCAATTAATTTGAGTAATTTAAGATAAGGTTTTTTCATTTAAATAATTTCTTTTATTTTTTATTTTTTAATATTAAAACAAATTACAAAAATATAATTAAGTTAAAAATATATTGGATTATTTTTCACCTACTTATATCTCTTTCAAGTTATATATATACATTCTGACATTGACATCTTAATTCTCATTATGAACTATTAATTTCTCGTTACAATTAACTTACATGCTTTCATTTACATCTAAAGTGCATTCATTTTGACATACTAAATAATATGTGTTCATTCTAAGAAATTTACTTCTTTTATTTTCATTATTAATAAATTTATTTTTCTTATGATATTATTATGAAACTATTACCTCTTGTCAACGTAAATTCATTAATTTTTGTGTGATATAAAATTATGAAATTATTTATTATTACATTTTTTAAAACTAATAAATTATTTTGTTTGAATTTTTTTATTTTTTTATTGTTAAAATATTTGTATAATATTTTTTGATAAGTAATCTTTTATTTATTTAAACTTTTTGGAACTCTAAATGTTTTGGAAAGGAGGTTTACACAAACTAATTGAAAAGAAATAAACACATTGTTTGAAAATTTTAATTATATCGTTGTTTTTATTAGAGTAACTTGTATATTATAGTAATTCTTAAAATACATTAAAAGGAATTAAAATTGAGTCCTCTTTAATTCGATATATAATAGAGCTCAAATAAAGTTCTATAATGAGTGTTATGCCTATTTTAGTTAACTAGTCAAAACTGGAAATTTCAACGAATTAGAACAAAAAATAAGTACTTAATGCCTAATTGAGGCAAACTCATAAATGCACTAAATCATATTAGTTGACCATTAATAAAACTGTATTAGAATAAAATAAATGCAGAGAAAATGATCAAAATAATAATGTATCAACAATGTTGTTAAAATTTGATTTCCCTTCTTAAATGAATAAATAAAAAAATTATAACAATTATATCAAATATTGTAATAAATAATTAACATGTTAATACATGATTCACTATTGTTAATAGAGTGATTTCGAGATAAAATTAGTTAATATGTTAAATGACCCAAATTAATACAAAATTATGTAATATATATTCTATAAGTTATTTTTTTCATTTAAAACCTAAACAACTATGTACCCTAATATTTTCTTAAAATAAAATTTTGGTAAAGTATAGATAATCATAAATTAATTCATTTGATACTTATATAATAATGTATAAGATATAATTATTGATGCATGAATTTTATTCATGCATTACATGAATTTATATACGCATTAAAAGCATTAGTTGTTATTTATTTTATTTTCCTACACAATTTTCTAATTATGAGTAATCAATTTACATGAAAACATTAATTGATCTTTACTTGATTTTTCCATATCATATCATGAGTAGTCAATTTATATAAAAACATTAATTGTTATTTACTCATTTTCCTGTTTATGAGTATTCAATATACTAAAAAAGAAAGTCAATCTAGAACTTTTCAGACCAAGTGTGTTGTCAATCTACTTAAAAGTATTAATTATCATTTATTTTCCTACACTTGATTAGTCAATTTACACAAAAACATTAATTATTATTTACTCAAATTTTCTGATTATGAATAGTCAAATTTTCTGATTATGAATAGTCAATTTACATTAAAATATTAATTGTTATTTACTTTCCTACACATTTTTCTTGAAGGTAGTCAATTTACGTAAAAAAGTTAATTGTTATTTGCTCAATTTTCCTCATCATAGCAGTAAAAAAAAATTACTTTTTTTCTACGTAACTGTCGTGACCATGATCATGAGTACTCAATTTACTTTAAAACATCATTTATTATTTATTTCCCACACAATTTTTTATATTAAATGTTGGTCATAAAATATTTACATAAAATCATTAGCTATTACATTATGTAGTAAATTATTTCTTTATCCTCCGAAAGAATTATTTCTTTGATAAAAAGCATTGATTGTTATATTAGATACTCCCAATAAATTATTTAATAAATAATATTTTAATATTTTTTATTTTTAAATATAATTTAAAATAATTTTTTTGATAAATAATTTATTTAAGATATATTTTTGTCTTCAAGATATATTTCTCTAATATATATTTAAAACTTTGAAGATATACATTTTTTAATATAATATTTTTAAGATATAATTTTTTAAAGATATATTTTTTATTATTAATAATATTTTTCAATATATATTTTTCAATAGTGTAACAGACAAAGGTTAGTAAAGTTATTTTTAAATTGAATAACAACTAACATTTAAATTAAATAACAACTAAAATGAATGTATTGTACAACGTAACATTATTATTATTGTACAATATAACATAAAAAAGAAAGTAAATCCTTATTTTTGTTATGATTTTTAAAATTATTTTGGAGGATTTTGTTTTTCTTTAAATCTTTAATAATATGTATCCAAAACAAAGTTAAAGTAATTTATTTATTTTTGAAATAGTTATTATTTTATATAATTATAACTACAATATATATCTTACAGAACATTTAATTTATAAAATTGAAACCATATATTAAATTGAAATCACATATTTATATAACTAAAACCATATATTAAACTGAAATCACATATTTATATAACTAAAACCATATATAAAGAATTATAGCAGTTATGTAAAGAAAGAACATTTTAATAATTGACTATATTTTATATTAGTTACATGCATTATTAGATGATAACTAATATGTTAGGAATTAAACTTGCTCCAAAACATAACAAGGGAGAAAGAAAAAAAGCACACAAAAAGATTAACGTGGTTCGGTGTTTCAAGACCTAATCTACGATCTTTTTGGGATAAAATTCACTATGTGTAATTTTTGAACGGAAAAATCACAAACCCTCGCAACAGTGTGATTTTTGAACGGAAAAGAAAATCGCAAATCCTCGACACAATGTAATATTTGAACAGAAGAAAAATAAAAAACCCTCGACATAGTGTAGTTTTTGGACGGAAACTACAAACCCTCGCCATAGTGTAGTTTTTAGACTAAAGAAAAACTACAAACCCTCGTTACATTTTTGACACACACTACCTAAAATCTAAAACATCCATTATAAATTCAAGGATGTGGTGAAGTGAATAAAACCTAATACTCTACCTTATATAGGTTTTTCACTCATATCTCTTTCTAATACTTTCCGACGTAGGACTTTGAATCAACAAGACTCAACACGTAATTTTGAATTAGTTTTCACGTAATTAATATTTCTAAACAGAAACCAAATATCAATTAAGAGAATTTTTTTTTTTTTATCTTCTGTAATCTTACACCTTTCAAAATCAAAGTAAACATGTCTACCAAATTTAAGAGTAAAAGTAAATTTTTACTCTAATATTTTTAATAATAATTTATATATTTTTAAAAAATAATTTCTCTTTTGTTTCATCTAATTATCTTTAATGGAAACCATCTATTTCTATATAATTTTTATTCAATTTTATTTATCTTTATTTTTTTATCTATTTCACACCTATTTTTTCTTTTTTTCAACCTAACAAACTTTGTCCCGTGCTTTTATGTTTGCAATGCTTTCTTCTGCGTCACTTATTTCTTTAGATTTTGTAGTATCGCTTTATCTTGTAATTATTGATTTCAAATCCTACGAAGAATGGTATAGTTTTCATTTTTTAATTTAATAATAATTTATACTTTTACAAAAATAAAGAAAAATTCTATCATATTTTTTTTATCTATTTCTCTTCGATCAAATCTATCTTTTATCAAATATAATTTAATATTTATTTTATTTCTCAACTATTACAATTATTTTCTTTTTATTTCTCTTATATTTTTCTTCAATTAAATAATTATTTTAATCCTAAGCTAGATAAAAATTTCATTTTGATCTTTAACAAATTGAAAAAGGTTTTTAAATTAAAGTTTTACTTATTATCTTAATATTTTTTCTTTTGTAAAAATATGTTATATAACTATTATCTATTAGTATTCATGAAAATATAAATAAGACAGATAAAATAATACATAATTTAAACCTTGCATAGAAAAAACATAATAAATTTTTTTAAAAGTTATTTCTAGTTGATCACACGGTGCTCCCACGAACATATCACATTATCACACTTAGGGGCGACGCCCCCACCCGAATTGTATTTTTTAACTTATATATATATATAATAATAATAATAATAATAATAATAATAATAAAATTTTAATAATAATAACAATAATTATATATAATTATATATTATGTATATATAATAATTATATATTATATATAATTAGTAATAATAGTAATAAAAATTATTATTATATATGATAATTATTATGTATTAATAATAATAATAATAATAATAATAATAATTATTAATATTATAATTATTATTATATATATATAATAATAATAAATTTTTTAATAATAATAATAATAATAATAAATTTTAATTTTAAGATTCCTATTTAATTTCTTTTTAAATGTAATTTTATGTAATTTTTTTGAAATTATACAAGTGTATGCTCCGCGTACACTTGTATGTAATTTGTGTAATAATATTTAATTTTTGAATATTTCACGAAAAATATCAGTAATTAATTAGATTAATTTAACTAAATTATATAATGTTAATAAATAACTAAATACTCCATATATTTTTAATTTTAGTAATTAATATTCAATATTTTCATTCAATACAAGGTGCATGGAAAAAAAAAAGTAGGGCTACACAACAATGGTTAATACTCCTTAAACCTGGGTCAATACTAAGCCTATCTCTCTTAAAAGAGAAAAATTTGTTATGAGTTCTTATAGTTAGAACCTGTTTTGCAAAAATTTGTTAGAGTTCTTATAGTTTGGGACCAATTTTGACTATTTTTTTTTAAAAAATAGTTTTTTTCATTTAATTTGCTGTTGGATTGACCTTGGACTTCTTTCTCTTAAGTTTCTTTCCTCCTTTCCATCTGATATTCATGCTGTTTTTTGAGTTTGAGTTCAATCTCTTTGAGTTCTAGAAAATAATTGAGTTCAATCTCTTTAATTCTCTTAAGTTTCTTTCATGTATCCATTCTGATATCCATGCTGTTTTTTGAGGGTATTTAAATCTCTTTGAGTTCTAGAAAATAATAGAAAATAATTTGTTTTATAATTCTCTTAAGTTTCTTTCATGATATCATGATATCTTTTCAGGGTACTTAAATCTCACTGAGTTCTAGAAAATAATTTATTTTATAAAAAAATTCGTTCTTTTCGAAAAGATATATATCAGATTAAATCATCAATTAGATAATTAAATATTATTTTTAAAATAATTTTATATTCAATATTTTATTTTTAATATTTTTATTCATATAATTATTAATAATTTAAAAATTAAATAAGAGAAATTTATTTTATAAAAGACCATACAAGCTATCTTAACTATATTTTTTTTTAAGATTGTTTCTTAAGAAAATATTGTTTAGGCGAATCTAAGCAAGATTGTCCATTATAAAAGCTATCATATAAATACTGTTTATAGGAATATTTTTCAAGAACATTTATTTTATATAATTAAAATTATGTATAAAAATTTATATTAAAATTTTTTAAAACTTTATATGATTAAAAACATGTACAAAAATTTATATTAAAACTTTTTCCTTTGAAAAATGGTTATATTTTAATTAAATTAAAAATACAAAAATTAAGATTATACTAAAATTTTGAGTTATTTTCTCATCGGACGAAAATAATTTAGATAGTTTTGATCATTAATTATTAGCAATTTAATATAAATAAATATTATTCATTATCAGCGACATAAATATATATTTTTTTTATTTATGAAAGATTGTTTTTATAGCACAGACCAAGCATAACACAACAGCACACAACAGCATGTTGTGCCCATTCCACATGGAATAAGAAACTCTGCATAGTAGACAGTACACTAATTAACGGACAATCTATTGAAAACATAAACCGATATTTGAACACAAACATGTAAACTCCTAAAGTTTGAGGTTTGATAATAATTAGGTGTGACACGAGGCACATGTGCAATCTGTTCCACATTTGCATCCATTTCCAGTAGCCACATTCTTGGCACACGAGCATGGATTGCAGTCACAGTGCTCCCCACATGAACATGTCATGTGATCACCTCCTCCGGTGACACTTGCACTACTTCTACACCTGTCATTTGTGTAATGATATTTAATTTCTAAATATTTCACTTAACACATATATATATATAAATAATTAATTAGATTAATATAACTAAATTATATAATGTTGTAAATATTTCTCTACATTAAAAAAATTAATTTTTAATCTTTATCTCAACTTTTAACTATCCAACCCTATCTGAGAATAGAATATCAAAAAGATATTATTAACACAATGACTTGATATTGCTGAAATTATGAACATAAATAAATAAGAAAGGTCATTGTTAAAATTATGAACATAAATAAATAAGAAAGAGACCTGCAGCCAGAACCACCAGTACATGGAACTGTGCAGCCACATTTATTATCACATACTACCACCCTTCTTAGTGCACCTACACCTGTATCAGCCATCTTCTTTTTCCCTGCATATATTGTTCTTTAGTTCGTCCAGAATGACCCATATATGTATGTGTAGCATTTTGTATATATGACAAGAGAATAACAAATGTTGTCTTCATACAACTTCACACTCTACGTGGCGACAACTTTACATGCAATTCAACCACGTAGATATAGAGATATGTAGAACTAGAAATACTAAGAACAAACACCAAATATGTAGAACAAACACCAAATATGTAGAACAAACACGAAACTATCCATACAAATTAATCTAGTCGAATGATGACACGCGTCTTGTTAGTTGTCAACTCCTCACTAGATAAGCACAGATTCATTTTTTAGTTTGGGCCTCACTTCCTTCACTTCTTCTTAATTTATTTATTTTATTTATATTATGATAATTAGTTTTAGAGTAAACAATTACCATGTTAATAACTTGTATGATGTGAATTTATCGAAAATTACAATATAAATAATTTTGTTTGAAAAAATATTAATAATAATTTCTATTTTATAATAAATAAATTTTTTATTAATAATACATTAAAATTTATTCTTATTTTTCATTTTGATGATATAATGATTTGAATAATGATATTTAATATTATTTATTTTTCTATTATCTTGATAAAACTATTTGTATTATAATTATATATTTTCCAAACTAATGATGTTTTTTTTTATTTCTCTTTTTCCACTGTTCTTAATAGTTACATTTGTTTTTTCTTTTGATGATAGGATGTTGTATATAAACTAACTCTAGTAATACATCATTAGACGAAAAAACAAACTTTTTTTCCACCCATGAATAAAAGTAAATAAACAGGAATTAATTCTAATTTTACATGATGAAAAAATATAAAATTTTTCAAGAAGAAAATGTTTCTATTTGACTAATAACCTGTGATTTATAAATGTACACGTTGTATTATTCAATAATAATTAACTGAAAACGTATTTGCTTAATACTCTTATATATATATATATATATATATATATATATATTATTAATCAGAATTTATGGTCCGTTATAATATTGTTATTTATAAGATTATATATGTAAAATTTAATAAAATTTTATTTATTGATAGAATAATTTACCTTACAATTATATATTTTATTTATTTGAAATAAAATATTAAATTACCATTGGTTTTAATTTTTAAATAATCCTGTCCTAGTATTGGTTATATCTGTTTAAATGTAACACGGTAAATAATTTACTGAGACATACTAATAATATTTTTATTTAATTTTATTTTCACATTCTTAATAATAAATAAAAAAATCTAACAAATTATATTATTCTTAATAATATAAACTATTTCGAAGATAGAAACAAAAGAATTATTTTTTGATGAAGAAAGAGAAATTATTAGTTCTAGAAAAAGTTATTCTAAATAAAAAAATAGAATTAACATGTATATCAATAGATCATACATATTTATTATCTATCTTTTATATAATATTAATATTTTTTTTAAGAAAAAAATAAAACCTCTGAAATCCTACAAAGTATAAGTGTCTTGTATGATTAAGTTCACTGTCCACTTTACGTCACATCAACCATTGGAAGATGGGTTTCTTAATAAAAAAAAAAAAAAAATGCAAGAAGGAATGATGGATTGGCGTCCAGGATGGAGATGCAGAAACAGTGTTAGAAGAATCACTAAGAATGATGGTATGAAAAATAACATTAAATGGGTTAATCTAGTGAAAATTTTAAAATATTTTCTTGATTGACGCAAGAATTTCTAATATAAAATATATAGTCATTATAACTATCAATTATTATAAATATAAGTAGATTTTTTTATTTTAATTCTTGAAAAATATTTCAAAAATATCTGATATTAAATTTTGTGAGTGATTTTAAAGCTTACAGGCTATTAAAAATACGTGTTGACATGTGAATTGTCATATTATATATTTAATTATATATTTATCTTATTTCATTTGTTTTATAATTCAATCAGAATTACATGTTATTATATTTAATCTTTTCTGTTAATGATAGTAGTTAATGTGTTATATTGTCTAAGTTGATATAAAATTATTATTAAATCAAATTTGTTTAATTAATAATTATGGATAAAAATATAAATTTTTAATAAAAATAAAATTATGAACTTAAAATTGAATAAAACTTTAAGATTTTTGGAGTAGTTGGATAGATTGAGTAATTTTTTATGTGAATGTTGCATTTTAGATGATGCTCTAATTAAACTAATGAAGTAATAACTGGACTTCACAAGATAAGTATTAGTTTCATTTATTACTTTTAAATATATAGACTCTGATTAAAATGTTGTTTTATGTGAAGTCTTGTCGAGCAAAGCTCGAGTTTCAACAAATATAAGGAAGTGAACTGTATGTATATTAAAATATGAGTCTTAAAAGAGTCAAGGAGAATGTTTTCTAACACATAGATTTGTTGCAGAAAGAAGTACACTTTTTTGTACGAAATTTTGGGACTATGAAAACTATTTTCTACTCTCATGTTAACAAACCAAAAATGTATTTAATGCAAAAGAACATTGGACAAACTTTCGTCAATAGGAGTGGAGATTTTAAGTTGTTGAGTCTAATGACTACTTCGAATCTTCCATCCATATAAAGGATGAAGAAAGAATAATTGAAGTTGACAAGAATCCTCTGACAAAAGACACGAAACCTCTAATAAATTCACTCTATATAACTTCATTAGTTTTTGCTTGCAAAATTTTTTTGTCTATACTCTTTGCGGTATATCTTTCTCTGCGTAGAAGTTGAACTTTTCTATGTTAGACACCTTTTCATGTAGATCTACATTTAGTGACGGTTAACCTAAAGAGCCTGAGATCAAACAATACTTGTTGTAGCTTGAAGAGGTTGTGCCCAAATAATACTTGGAGTTGTTGTTAGTGTGAAGGGACTGAGTTTAAATAATATTTGAGTTTTGTTAGGCTGAAGTGGCTATGTCCAAATAATACTTAAGTTAGCTAAAAGTGGTTAGGATCAAATAATACTTATACTCACTCAATAACAGTGAAATCTTAGTAGTTGCTAGGATCAAATAATACTTCTACTCACTCAATAATAGTAAAATCTTAGTACTTGCAATTGGGGGTAGTCTTACTAAGATGAACCAATATAAAAATTATTTGTATTTTTTCTTTACTTTAGTGTTTATTGACTAATTGGAGTTGCATTCTTTTTCTTATCTCTATTTGAATAATATTTTAATTTGTTAGATAAAAACAATATTAGAAGTTTTACCAAACTCATCCTTCGTCTTAAATAATGACTTGCGAAAAAGTTTTAAAAACACAATTCAACTACCTCCTTGTGTTTTTGTATTTATAATTATGTAACATATATTCATAAAATAGTTAAAATGAATAAAAACTTTCAACAATATTTTTGAATTTTTTTTCTTTATCTATCATTTAAAACTTAAATAACTATTTATCCTAAAATTATTATTCTATAGATAAAAGATATTTTCTTATAATGAAAAATTTGGTAAATTGTGGACAACTCTAAATTAAATCATTATCAAATAGACGTATATGTACAACAATATGCAAGATATAAAGTCACTCATTATTAAGTCAAATTTGTTTAAAGATAAACCATAACCATCAGTTTTAATAATTACATATGATTAAAATAAAAATTTTATTTGATATGTACAAGACGAAGTCTGCATTTGTCAAATAGGCGAATAAAGTCAAAAAAATTAATGAGTCATCACACGAAGTATCACTACATCAAGATAAACGTTGTTCTCAACTACTACTTATATATGAACAAAGTCACTAATGAGAAGTTCATTGTCATGTCAAGTACGAGGAAGCCAACTACTAATTCTAAAAAGACGAGTCAAATCAGAACAAAAAGGAAATTATTTGATGGAGGACCATCTCCCAAGCATGAGGATTACAAGGGCAATGCAAAGAAGAATTGAAGCCCAAGTTGAAGAAGAGTTGACCAAGTCAAAGTCAAAGTCAACGGTCAACTCTTGGAAGTCAACAAAGTGGGCAAATGAAGCCTTGTAATTTTCTAAATATTTTGTAATTAGTTTAGCTTTAATTTGTGTAAAGCTTGGACCTATGTTTGTTTGTGAATTTAGGCCAAGCTCCTTTTATGGACATGTTGACTTCTATTTGTGTTGGTCAAAGCCTCTTAAGATGGACTTAAGTGTCTTATGACCCAACTAAGCAAGTGTAATACACTCTCTTAAAAGAGAGTGGATGGATTAAGAGAGAGAATTAGTGGAATTGCCACTAACTTCATTTAAATTTCCACCACTTGATTATTCCATAATCAAAGGTGTACATTTAAGTCAAGTTCTAAATTGTTGACTCTCATCTAAGAAGGGATTCTAGCCTTAGGATTTACTTCTAATCTAAGGCATAGAATTCCATCTTAATTAATCCATGATCATCACAAACTTAGATGAGTTATAAGCCTCTTGATCTCATTAACTCTAGATCCTTCTTGAATTGATCAAGTGAGGGGTGCTTAGCATCACTTGATCAATCCATCAAGGATCAAGTGGCTAGGATGACTCAAGGCCAACCACACACAAGGGGTCTTATAACTTAAGCAAATTCTCATTGTAAGACTCACTTTTGAATTGAATGAAATAGAATTTTTCTAAGACTTGTGTCTTGAGAAAGGGAGAGTGCTCTCCTAGGGTTTCTTCATAGAACCTTGAATCTTATCTTGATCCATGACTCAAGTGGCGATTCATCACCTAGCTTATTGATCTCCTTGGATCATGGCGCTATCTCCTTCCTAGTCTCTTCCATTTTTTATTTTCTTCTTCTTAGTCACATACCGAAACCATCACCTATCTTAGCCTATAAATCCGCAAGCCTCTCTTGATCTTGAGTGAGGATCACTTGGTGAATTGAAGATGGGGCAAACAAGGTGTTGATCCGTGGAGTCTACATCCTAGCTTCATGGTTTTGCATCATTATTGACACAAATATTTATTATAGAAAGAAAGATACATTTTCCTCTAATAAGATAGTTCATGCATATGCATTTAATGCATATGAATGTACTACACGCTTGTAATGGATGGATTAAAGATGTTGAGGTTGTTGAGTCTAACAACTACTTCAAGCTCTGCATCTATATAAAGGGTAGAGATTGAAGATTTGAAGTAAAGATTATTCTGAAAAATTCAAAACTCTTGCAATTTGAAAACTCAAATCTCTCTTGTAAAGAGTTTTTTATGTTCTTCACTGTATATCTCTTTATTTGTAGAGGTTGATCTTTGTTAAATAAAAACCATTGTAATTCATTTATCTTTAATGGTAGGTGTTAGCCTGAAGAGGTTGTGTCCAAATAATAATTGGGTTAAATTAGTCTAAAGAGACTATGTCCAAATAATACTTGGGTAAGCCAGAAGCAACTAGGGCCAAATATTATTTCACTCAGTAATAGTGAAATCTTAGTTTTTGCTAAAATATTAGATGTATTTTTCTTAAGACAAACTAATATAAATCTTTGTGTGTTCATTTTAGTACTTTATTGCTTATTATTAACTGTTGTTGCATTATAAATTATTTCATCTGAATATAATTTGATTCATCTAATAAAAAACTTGCATTTGAATTCTATCAGACTCATCTTAAACAAAATTTAAAAAGCTTGCAAAAATTTTTGTAATACATAATTCAATCCCCCTTCTTGTGTATTTGTCTTTATGGTTTGGTATCAGGATTCAGCCACTAAGGGTTGAATGCATAACTGCTGCAAAAGGATAAAAAGCAATTTATCTTTGATGTTCTGATGTAAGTCTTCCATGGAAGCCTCACTAACTTTGCCCATTCTTAGCTTCTCAAAACCAAACTTCATGGAACATTGGATAGACTTGCAGAATTAGGATTCAAAGAAGAAGAAGAAATACAAAATGGAGAAGATTAGAAATAAATGAGTGTCATGCTATGCAATAAGCTCAAGGTAAAATCGCTACATGGAGAATGCACCATTATAAGACTCAAGAAGGTTCATACAAGAAACCTAGAAGAGAATCCTCTCTTTTAGCAAAATGCTTTCATTCATAAAACTGTCAAAAAGTGTTTCACATTCAGAATTTTTAGTACTTACACTAAGGAAGATGGTGCCAAGCTTGAGTGAATCTGGATTGCATGCTAATCCTTGCATTAGAGTTAAATCAACGCATGGCAAGCACACATTGAAAATCAAGAAAGGAAAAACAAGTGTCACAGTATACCAAGTCTTCAAGTAATCGGGTTCCTTTCTTACCCTAAGTTATTTTCGTCTCCCATAATGTAACACCTCAATTTCTACCAACCTACATTCTAATTTCAACTTTGTAACACCTTAATTTCTACTAATATATGTCCTAATTTCTCTATAGTTTGCGGAAAAATAATTACACCACTAAACTGGAAACCCAATTTTATTCACAAAGCAAATTGTGAAATATTTCTTCAACCATTCGAACTCAAAAAGATAAATTTGTAATATCTCTGGTAGCAATGAGAACTAACATAAAATACCAAAATCTTAATTTACAACATTAATGGTAACAAAATCAAACACCAAGAAAAAAATAATACAAGTCAATTCTTTAACATAACGAAGTCTTAGTCTGAAAGCTTCCTAACTAAGGTTCTTCCGCCTCTCACCTACTATCCATCTGCTCGCCTATTCAAGGGGTCATCACAGGTGTCAAGCCACAGACACACAATAAGGGTTAGTTCACATATTAGAGATAATAAAAAAAGACTACAAAGATAGTATAATACATCAAAATTTAAAGGGATACAAAGGACATGTCATTCACCATATATTAAAACTAACCATTCTATGCAACCCAACATGATGCATGCAACTCACATCTCACTCTCATGTCATGTGGTACCATAAAAAACATTGAGCGATCTCTAGGAGTGCATGTCACCTCTGATACTCTCACTAGAAATACTAGACAGTTATAATCAGTGTAACTAGTGTTGCTACAGGAGTCACTTCCCACTCATGGTGATCGGCCATAGTGAAAGCTTTCCCCACCACGAATACCCTCCAAGTCCTAGGTCATTACATCGACCCGTTAGGGACCAACCATCCTAGTTTCATTCATCCTCACTTTTCAAAAACATTTTCAATCATCTAGAATTCATGATAATCCTCATCTCTTTTTCCAAAATCTCATACACACAAGTATATCCACTAGGGGCAACCTCACTGCTCCCTCGTAGCAGCAGACATCCATCCCTTTCATCACAAATACAACCTAATTACAGTCGATTATCATGATTCTAGTGACTTATCAATGCAATATGTCTCATCATATAACCTCTCAATCCACTCCCATTATTTCACCATAATGGAATATTTCATCTCACCACACCAACCAAATCACCATACATAAACAACACACATAAAATGATGTAAGTGGAGCAACAAAAGAACAGAATGGAAGAGAATCACAACAAAATAATAATTGGTGGAATTCTACACTGAACACACAAAAAATTACTTAACAAGAATCTCATTCAACCAATAACAATATACCAATCCAATTCAGGAAATAATGACACAATTAGTATCATCAAACAAGGTTAACATATTTTAGAATTTGTATGCTTTTTTATTATTCATTAAATTATAAAACTTCATAAGTTACATATGATTTATAAATGTTTGTAATATGATCACAGTTGATAGACGAACAATTGAACACACCTTTTGAATGTAAATGTTGATGCATAGCATTGAGTGTAAAAAAATAAGTACACAAATTAGTTTTATATAAAAAATTAATTTCTTTTATTTTCTTTTTTGTATATCCCGTCTGGATTTATAGAAAGATTAAATGATAACCTCAACTTACACTAGCTTAAAATTTCGAGGTATATATATAACTATATCAAGAATAATTCTATAAACGAATTTATCATATAAAGTTGTCCTGAAACCACCGTTTTATCATCAATAGAAAAATTTTTTAAAAAAAAATTTGTTACATATCACGATATTACAAATACATAAAAAATATTACAATATTTGGTGAAAATAAAGACATTATTTAAAATATAAGAAGATGTTGCAGCGGGTTCTCCTTAATAGTAAACATTGAACTGAGGCAGGACATATTTTTCGATGTAGTTGACAAGGTAAGAGTATGCTGCTTCAGTCAGATGGAAAGAGTCCCAGAACACATATTTGGAAGCGTCGTTACATACCGGTTGAAGTTTAGAGCATAATAGTCCTATTTCAAATGTACCCGACCCGCAACACCCTAAATTGGTTACCTCCATGCCTATTTGATACACAAATGCACAATATCAAATATACCAAAAACACAAAAACATGTATTTAAATATATAACTCATAAATTTATCTCACCATATTGTTCAGGGTGATTGATAAGGTTAAGCGTAGGATGAAATATGTCAGCATAAACAAGTCTGCTCCCCGGTAGCATAGCTTGAATTTGAGACATGCGTTGCACCAATTTTTTATTATATTGTTCGGAATCTGAATTTATATTCTCTACACAAGTCTGATTCCAGTGTAACTTGAATGAAATTTCATGCGGAACACAACCAATGGGACCAAGGCCAGTAATACCAAATTTTCGTTCATCCAAGAGCGTACAGTTCCTACAAATTACCCAAAGAATTGTTCTTAATTACAAGTATATATGTGAATGAACTTGTTTACAAAACTTTTAAAAAGAATTAATGTTTAAAATAGTATTTATCATATAAGTAATAATATTAACAATGATTTAAATTATTTAAAGAGACAAAATAAATATTAGAACAACGTACAGAGAGAACAAAAACTGTAATTATAGTTGTATTTAATATAAGTTCATATTTTATTAAAAAGAAAATATTTAAATGAGAATTATAAAACAAGTGCGAAATTTTTTTAACTATGATAAGAAGTGCAACTTCTTATAAAAAAATAATTATAAGAAATACAACAATATTACTCGACATAAATAGATAAATATTAAACGAAATAAGTAGTTCATCAACATTTCAAACAAAAATAAAGAAAAAAGATGATAGAGTACAATATTAAGCTAATAATAAATAACTAGTTTACCTTGATGAAGTTTTGAAGCTTAGAAATCAAATAATCTTGGTACTCTTTGATGGTGAACATCAAACTTCTGAAGGGGAAGTCATAGAATTCTAAAATGAAATCGTTAGAACCCAAAGAAATTACAATCAGAGCATCATCAAGTATTTCATTAGTTTGACTTTCCCCTACGATCTGGACAAGCTTTGCTTTATAAATTTTGAAATATTTAACTTGCTTTGACATTGACTTGGCATTAAATAAAATCCTGGTCAACTCATCAATACCTGAACCAACGCATGCAAAGGAAACACCAGTTAGAAGATCTTGGTTTGTTAGGTTTGGTTCTAAATAAGGAGGGACCGTATCTTTGAGCTTCAATATAGAAGCAAGGAAGTCAGGAACTAATTTTCGGTTTGAAAGTCTTCCATTGGGCCGATAAGTAAGGAAATCCCTACCATATGGCAAATGATTGGCCAGGTTCAGTAGTGGCATAATGTATTTGTTATTACCTGTGTCCACCAAAGAATCTCCAAAAACTAAAATGGATGAGAATTTAGGTAGAGTAATATTGGTCATACCAACAACATTCAAGCAAACAAGCATTGAAATGATAAGGTAGTGTGTGTGCCATTGTTGTATTCTTGTTATGGAACTGTAAAAGACGACTTAGATGAGTGTTAAATACAAACTTTTATTCTGCCTAGATACTATTTATGTTGAATTTTCACTTAGCAGTCAATATGAAGTGAGAAAAAAAAAAAGAGTTGTTCCTTTATATCTATCTTAAAAAAAAATCTCAAAATAATTATTTTCACTAAATGACAAAATATTTATTATATAAATGACATTGACTAATATGATATATATTATATTTTTCTCGGAATATTATTAGAAAAAATAATAGAAAATCAATATGATTTTTATATAAATTAAAATTAAGTAATACGTGGATTAAATAATTGTTGTTGAAGAAATTAACAACAGGAAAATTTACAAATAAAAGCATATATTAATATTAATTTATAAAATATTAACTATTTTTATAGATATTTAATCAAATATTTTTAGTTCCATTAAGCTAATTTTTTTTAAAACTTTCAACTATTAGCTTTTACGTTATCACTTACAAACATAATTTACTCTATAAATTAGTTAACTAGAATTCAATATTTAAATCTTTTGATTAAGGATTATGAATGAATAATACCTTTATTAATATATTAGTTATTTTAAAAATATTTTATATAATTATTATACTTTTTATTTATCAACTAGACGAAGATATTAAACTCTAACTACAATAATTTAAAATAAATAATATGTACCAAAAATTGTTTTATAACAATTTGTGTGTATTTATTGAGGCAATTATTGTTGAGAAGTGACGCAAAAAAAAAAAAAAAAAAAAAAAAGCAAAAGTTTTATTCTATTTTTTTTTTAAAAAAAACTAGGAAAAATATAAATTTGATATTATTATAACAAATTTCATTGGAAGATGTGATTGTTGATACATATAAAACAAATTAAATTTTTTTATTTAATTTTATCATGATTATTAACATTAAAATAATTAAAACTAAAGAATAAATAATTATTTATCGATACCTAATCATTTATATGAAATCTTTTTGGTAACTATACTTAAAATATAATATATATAATATTTATCTTAAAATTATTATATCATGAATAAATTAAAATATTTAGTAAAGATAACCATTACGAAATTAACATATGAATATAACTATGCATAAGATATAAAATACTCTATTATCTTGAGGTAGTGAAAGATAACTAATAATAGGAAAATAATATTTTTATTTGAATTTATATATTTTTGAAATAAAAATATTTGATAAATTTTCAATAAATACAAAATATTGTCCAAAATATTTTTACTATAAAATACTAATAAATAATTAATTATTCTCTAATTTTGATTATCTTAATTTTAAATAATTATAATGAAGCTTACTTATCTTAATTTTATTTATATCAATTGTCACTCTCTTCAACGAACTAAAATAAATGTCCAGACTTAGAGAATCGAGTTGTCACTGTTCTGTTATTTTATTAAGAATTCAAGTGAGTTGATAATTAAGTATTGACGTGAATACTTTAACAATTACATTCAAGGGTTAGATAGGAAGTAGGAATTTACATTATTTCTTTTTGCAGTTTTCAGAAATAAGAAAGCATAACTGAATAAGATATTTATTAATATTCAAATATCATGGATACACGTTACAATAATATTGTTGGTACTGTCCAGTCATTTCAAATATTATAGATATTTATTAATATTGGAAATAAAAAGGGTGACTTCTTTCGAGGAAAAAAAAAACAAATTAAATATAATTTTTATTTTTTCCCTATTTTTCAATTACAGAGTGAGTATATACAAATTATTATAAATCAATTTTTACACATAATTTATTTTAAATTATTGTAGGTAGAGTTCTATTTCTCCATTTAAATAAATAAAAATAATTATTATTATATTAAATATTTAATAATAATTAAATAATACATTGTTGAGAGTTTTTCCTTATAAATCTAATCCATAATCTGTCCTCTCATAACATTTACAATATACTTTTCTTAGCTATAATTATTTCAATGGATAAAATTATTAAATACTGATAAATAATTAGTTTTCTTTTAATTTTAATTATCTTAATCTTAAATAATTATAATGAAATTGAGTGAAAAGTTTATTTAATTTTATATTTATTAATGGTCACATTTTCTAACAAAAAAAATACTTAACCCTCGTAACATATTTAAAATACTGTGCGACACTTAACATAATAATATAGTTTGCATTCAAATATTTTTAGTCAAATAGAAACACTGTCAGCGGGAATAATTAATTAACTATGCCAACTATTTTATATATGCAGATAGAAAATAATGGATGTTTGAGTCACGTGACATGTTAACTATTTTCACATAATGATCTTAAATCAATGTCATTTGTATCTATATGTTAATTATTTACTAATATTTGATATAATCATTGGAAAATTTTATTTATTCATTTAAAAGAAAAATCCGGGTTAAGAAATTTGACTGGACTTAAAGCAATATATTTTAAATTCTTGGTTGATTTCTCTTTTTTAAATTCTTCTAATGCAATATATTTCATTTACATTTACATTGTTCTATAATATATATTTGATCTAGACATTAAAATATCTTGAATATTTTTAGAGGCACTTATTTTCTCCTTATTTCTTCACGTTCATATAGTTATACGTTAACTTATAGGATAAAAGATAATGACAGAAATATTTGATTTGATTTAATTACTTTGGCTGATTGATTCCGATCTCATTTAGTAAAGGGAATGAAGATAAAGGTTTGCATATTTGTGGAACCAAATAATTATTAGTTTTTGGGAGGAAGATCTTATTAGCGATAGGTAAGGGGATGAATAATTTCATGTGTTTGGTTCTTGAAAAAATTATGGTAAAGGAAGAAATTATGGTTAGGGTTAAATGCTAGTTTGTTAAGTTTTGGTTTGCTATTTACTTTTGAATTCACACGAGGATATTAAAATGGATAGATTCATGCTAGGATAGTTGATAGTGTAGTTGTGACTTATATTTAAGATCTTATTTTGCACTCTAAATTTTGTAAATGTCACTTATTGAAATGTATGTTTCTGCTACCATGACTCTTGCAGCTTCCATGACCATTTCGGTGAGTTTAATCATTTTGGCTTGAAGGTAAATCTTAGGTTATATATCTAGCAAAGAATAAAATGTAGTGAATTATGTCACAAATATATGGTTCTTTTTTAAGTCCATTTGTTATGCTAGACATCTTACATGTTACCCTTCCAGGTTGGCTCATTATTTATGAATTGTGTCATAAAATATGATGCTTATTCATTATTAGTATTACTATCTCTCATAACAAGTTGTATGAGAAAAATAGGTTTGCCTCCACTTCTAAGTCCACTTAGTATTACTATATCTCATATACAAAAAAAGTTCACATTTACTGCTAAATGAAATGTACTCATTGTTCACGTGTCTTTAAATTGCAGGTAAAAGTAAAGGAAAGGATCGTCTGTAAAATAAGCATTAGTTTAAGGAAATGAAGCTAATTTCTTAAAGTTTTCACAACAAGACAAGTATAATAATTTTGATGTTTTGTTTGTCAATTCAATTTTGATCTAGGTTATATAACGTGAAGTAAAAAGTAATTGGATGAATTTAGGAGTAGCACTTAAATTTCCATTAACATTATTATGCATGATATAACAGATAATATATAAATAGTATTTTAGTTCCTTACTTTTGGAGGTAATATTATTTAAGTTGTTACATTTTTAAAAATTAATGAATATTGTTGCAAATAGTATTTGTAGCGGCACATTTTTTTACGGCAGGTAAAGAAACAAACGTTGTTGTAGTATTTAATCATTTTTGAAAATAGGTGTTTAAACACCGAACGTGGAAAATAATTTTGATGGCGTTTCTTCTGTTAACTGCCACTAAAAATGCTACTTAATGTGCTAGCATGCCTTCGATTTTCACTTTCATTGTTCCATCACATGTTACCCTGCGTTTTCGCCTTCGTCTATCTTTGTTTCTATTCAATTTCAGGCTATTATTTTCTTCCATTTTCGCGTTTTGCTTCACCATTTCTTCACAATTGGTTTCCCATTTTAGTTTGAACCTCCATTTTTGCATTTGGAAGGGGGGTTTTTGGGTTGTTTACCTCCATTTTAATCGTCGTCGTGCCTCGCCATTAGGTTGTTGATCGTTTGAAGCTTGGAAGGGTTTAGTTGATGGTGGTCGGGTTTCTTTCGTGCTATTTTATTTTTCAGAATGCAATTGTATTTGTGTCGTTCATCTCTGATTGTCATTTATTTTCTATGTCTAAAGAAAGCGAGTCATCATCGTACATTTGTTCTCACGGTAAGCTCAAATATCAAATCTTATGTGTTGTGAATTGGACTTATTCTTATTAAGGCATAAATATTTGAGGTTGTAGAGAAATTTTAGTCTCATAATGGGAGAGTTTCTGAAACGAATCGTGTTTTATTTATATAGATTGATTTTGAGTTCTTGAGGAGATTTAACAGAAGGTTGATTTTGAATTTTAATGAATTTCAGAGAACTTCAATTTATTTATTTTTAAAAAAATTATGTGGCATGATTGTAGAGGTTTTGGAACTAGTCGTGTTCTTTTTTTTGTATGATTTTAAGCTTTTACGCGATTTAAGAGAAGCTTGATTTCAAATTTTGTTAAATCGTCTGTGCATGCGTGTTTTGTAATGTTTTGTGTTGTAGCGAATGTATTTTTTTATTTACTTTTTTTTTTATTTACAGCTAATTACGTTAACAGGTGGAATGTGGGTGTCATTGTTGTATTCCTATGGTTGAACGACAAAACACCACTTAGATGGGATAATGAGTACTGGTCTTTAAATTCTACCTAGATATTACTTATGTTGAATTTTTGCTAGTACTCAAATCTGAAGTAAAAAAAAAAATTGAATTGTTCCTTTTATGTCTATCTTTTACAAAAGAAAAACTCACAATTATTATTTCCACTAAATAATTAAAAAAAATTATTAGGAGAGAAAAGTTTAAATATATTTTTCTTACCAATAGATTATGTTTTTCGACTAGATTTTTAAATACTTAACCTTTTTTGGCTCAATTTTTTTAAATACTTGACAAATAAGTTTGGAATAAAATTTTTAATTACTTCCCTTTACTAGCTAAAAATTTGTATGAATGCTTGTTAATTTGATTAAGCATTATGAATAAATATAACCTTTATCAATACATTAGTTATTATGAAAATATTTGATATAATTATAATATATTTTATTTATTAAATAGATGAAGATATCAAACTCTAACAATAATAATTTAAAATAAATTATTTGTACCAAAAATTGTTTTATAAAGATTTGGGCGCACTTATTGAGCTAATTATAGTTAAGAAATGGAAAAAAAAAAAACAAAAGTCTTATTCTATTTTATTTTTTGTTTGGCTAGAAAACAAAAAAAAAATATATATAAATTCGATATAGAGCCAAACCAATATATATATATATATATATATATATATATATATATATATATATATATATATTTGATATTATATAACAAACAGAAGGATAAATTTAGACATTTATTTTGTTTCTTTGGAAGATATGATTTTGGGTAGATTTAGACATTTATTTTGTTTTGTTGGAAGATATGATTTTGGAAGATATGATAGTTGATACAAATAAAATTAATTAAGTTTTTCACTTTATTTTATCATAATTATTTAAGTTTAAGATATTTAAAATTAATAAATAAATAATTTTTTATCTATACTTAATAATTTACATGAACTTATTGACTTAACTACACTTGATAAATGATGTAACCATATGCTTGAGAAATACAGAAAAAATCAAAAATTTATTCTATTTTTTATTTATTTTGTTGAATGTAATTGTTAAAATATTCACATCAACACTTAATTCTGAAAGAGACAATTTTTCCGTGTAGATTTAAGATTTATTTTATTTCATTGAGGAGGATAAAAATTTTATAAATAAAATTAATTAGATTTTTCAATTAATTTTATTATAATTATTTAAGATTAAAATAATCAAAGTTAAAGAATAAATATTTATTTATTAGTATTTAATAGTAATGAAATATTCTAGGAATTTTTTAAAAAGAATTATGTATCATAAGAAAAGTTTTAAATATTTTTATCAAAAAACATATATAAATTTATATAATAGTATTATTCCTAATTTTAAGATAAATATTAGATATTTTTAGTTTAATATTTCAAATAAAAAATTTAATATTATTGATGAATTAAATTTTAATATTTATATTAAATATTTTATGAATATATATATATATATATATATAAAACCCCTCAAATAAACACAAAAATCAGTTGTAAAACGATACAAAGAAAAAAAAATTCAGCCTTCGTCTCTCTTTGTTTCTATTCAATTTCAGGCTATCATTTTCTTCCATTTTCGGGTTCTGCTTCACTATTTCTTCACTGTTGGTTGCCAATTTTAGTTTGAACCTCCATTTTTACGTTTGGAAAGGGGTTTTTGGGTTGTTTACCTCCATTTTAATCGTCGTCGTGCCTTACCATTAGCTTGTTGATCATTTGAAGCTTGGAAGGGTTTCGTTGATGGTGGTCGGGTTTCGTTGGTGCTATTTTATTTTTCAGAACACAATTGTATTTGTGTCGTTCATCTCTGATTGTCATTTATTTTCTATGTCTAAAGAAAGCCAGTCATCGTTGTTCATTTGTTGTCACTTAAGCTCAAATATCAAATCTTATGTGTTGTGAATTGGACTTATTCTTATTAAGGCATAAATATTTGAGGTTGTAGAGAAATTTTAGTCGCATAATGGGAGAGTTTCTGAAACGAATCGTGTTTTATTTATATAGATTGATTTTGAGTTCTTGAGGAGATTAAATAGAAGGTTGATTTTGAATTTTAATGAATTTCAGAGAACTTCAATTTATTTATTTTTAAAAAAATTATGTCGCAAGATTGTAGAGGTTTTGTAGAGGTGTTCTTTTTTTTTTTTTGGATGATTTTGAGATTTTGAGGGATTTAAGAGAAGGTTGATTTCAAATTTTGTTAAATCATTTGTGCATGCGTGTTTTGTAATGAGTTTTGGGACAAATATAATGTTGTAGCGAATGTCATTTTGTTATTTACTTTTTTTTTATTTACAGCTAAGTACTTTAACAGGTTGATTCTCATTGTCTCTATGAGTGCTCTGTTCATTACATTGTGTTTGGATGATTAAGAGAGAATGAATATCACTGTATACACCGTGTTTGGGTCATTATTTAGAAACTTTGAGTAGGAGAGTTTGAGTAAACAAAATTGTGGTATTAAAATTTTTTAAGATTTTTTTATGATGTTTTGGAATACACTAAACATGTGATTAATTATGAGTTGAACTTGGTGGATTTGAATATGTTAATTTTTTTAGGAAATATCCAAAATATTTGGGAGACTCTGTCCAATTTTCATGGCAATTGTGTATATATAACTGATTAAATTAAGTTATGAGTTTAAGTTTATGAATTGATGTTGTTTAAATATTGTTTAAATAAATGAGATGTACCATGCATGTTCCTTTCTGACACCTGATTAAATTAATTTATGAGTTTAAGTTTATGAATTATCATGTTGTTTAAATAGATGAGATGTAACATACATGTTCCAATTTTCGTTAATTTAGTTAAGTTAGTGATAAAGGACTCCTTAGAGAATTTTCTAACAAAGCCTTGAAGTTTCCGATCTAGCTTCTTCAATGATCATTCAATGGAAATCCTAGGGGAGTTTCGATCAAGACCTAATAAAAAGAACTCAAACAAAACGAAAAAGGAAAAGGTGGAGGGAGGAAGAAGATGAAAAGAATGGCACCATGGAAGATCCAATAACCCTAGGAGGAACCGTCACAACAGAGACAAGAGTCCATTGATAAGTTCCAAAAAACCTTCCTAAGGAAGACAAGGGAATCCTCTCTCAAAAGCTCAAAGCTTATTTAATTCAATTTCGTCAAAAGGTCCCTTACAATTTCGTTTTGGCATGTATTTATAGGCCTAACCTAACTTGGGCACCAAGTTTAATCTAAATCCAAACAAAATCTAATCTAATCTTGGGCACCAAGTTTAATCTAAATCTAAATGAAATCTAATCTAATCTTGGCCCAATTATTCTAAAACACTAAATAAAATATTCAAAAGTAATAAAAGATTTTGGGTTGTGAGCTTTGGGCTCACTTACAAGGCCTTACAATTTAAACAATTAGCTAGAAAATCCTGGCAGTATCTAAACGTTTACTTCAAGCCCTACTTTCTCCAAGATTCATTTCGAACTGAGCCTTGGTGTCTTCATAGCTTTTGTAGCCCTTTAAGTCAGCTTTAAAATGCCACCAAGATGAACGTAATTGGATTTGTGTAGCCGAAGTTATGCTCGAAATACTGAACCTCCTCCACTAGCTTTGACTTGGAGAGTTTGTTGGGCCTTTGAGATGTTCCTACATCAGTTTCGGTCAAGACCCAAGATAAATCAATTCAAATCAAAACAAAAAAAAAAAAGGAAAAGGTGAATGGAGGAAGAAGATGAAAAGAATGGCGTCAAGGAAGATCCAATAATCCTAGGAGAAACCGCCACAATGGAGACAAGAGCCAATTAATAAGATCCAAGAAACCTTCCTAAGGAAGAAAAGAGAACTTATTCTCTCAAATACAACTCTAAGTTTTTATTCAATTTTTTCAAAAAGGTTCTTACAATTTCGGCTCACATGTTTTTGTAGACCTAAGCTACTTGAGATGCAAGTTAACGAAAACTAGTCTAACTTGGGCGCTAAGTTTAATCTAAATCTAAACAAAATCTAATCTAAACAAAATCTAATCTTATCTTGGTGTAAAGTTTAATCTAAATCTAAATGAAATCTAATCTAATCTTGGCCCAACTATTCTAAAACACTAAACAAAACATTCAAAAGTAATAAAAGATTTTTTGGTCGTGAGCTTTGGGCTCAATTATAAGGCCTTACAATTTAAACAATTCACTGGAAAATCCTGGCAACATCCAAACGTTAACTTCAAGCCCAATTTTCTCCAATATGCAATTCGAATTGGGCTTTGGTGTCTTCAAAGCTTCTGTAGCCCTTTAAGTCTTCTTTAAAATGAAACTTAGAGCAACTTAATCGGAGTTGTGTAGCACAGGTTAAGTTCGAAATACTGAATCTGTGTGTTTAGGCACCCAATACATTATTGCTAAAGGAGAATGTAAACCTCAACGTCAGGCTGAAGGGAATCATTGGAAAACTTAAAAGTAGTATTAAATTTATGAAATTAAGTTTAAAGAAAAAAATTAAAGTGTTATCTATTTAATTAGTTGTGATGATTTAAATACGTATATGTAGTTATTTATTTTGTTATTGGTTTATTTTAATTCTTGCTTCTTTGACTATGGAGTTTCCTTGATTGCCTTATTTGTGTGTGAGTTTAATTCATTTTGTTGAATTAAATATTTTGTTATAGGGAAGTGATTGATATGGATTGAGGCATGCGATGGTATTTTGAAAATGAGAGAGATTATCATGAATGCTAGGTGCAATGAAAATGTTTCTGAAAAGTGAGGATAAACAAAACTAGTATGGTTGGTCCCTGACATGTAGATGTAATGAAATAGGACTTTGAGGGTATTCACGGTGGGGAAAGCTTCCACTATGACCGATCATAACAATGAGTGGGAAGTGACTCCTGTTGTAACATTGGTTACCATGACTATAACTATCTAGTATCTCTGGTTAGAATGTTAGAGGTGACATGAGAGTGAATTGTGAAGAGCATGCATCATATTAGGTTGAACGACGTGATTGATTGTGATATGTTGTGAATGAGATGTTCTTGTATTTTTTGGTATTTATTGTGTTAAGCTACCATTGTTAATCTCATTATTATTATTAAAATTTAAACTAACACTGTGGTTGTTTCTGTTGTTTGACACCTGTGATGACCCGGCGAACAGGCGAACAAATGAACAATTTGTTGGAGGCGAAAATAACTAAGGCTAGGAAAGGAATCTGATTACTTGAAGACTTGGCATGTTGTGGCATTTCCCTTTCTTGAATTTGAATGAATGCTTTTATTTTCAAATGTTGAAACTCTTTTTACATGTTAGAAATTTCATTATTTGAGACAATGTCTACCTTTTGAGACATACATAGTTGTAGACTTCGATTTTAAAATTTAATCTTTGAAATAAAAATTTAGTCATCTTTATTGACTGCATAGTTATTTTCTCATGAGCAATAGATAAATTAGGACGTTGTAATTGTAACATCTGAGGGGTGCTACATTGGATGTAGTCTTTCTTAAGATGAACCGGTAAAAATCCTTGTGTGTTCATTTTAATACTTAATTGCTTATTATTAACTAAGGTTACAATGTAAAATTATTTCGTTTGAAGATAATTTGATTCATCTGGAAAAAAAACTTGTGTATGATTAGGTTGTGTCTATCAAAAGACATGTTTGTAATTTCTTCATTAGATGAACCACTACTTTCACTACCCATGTATTCCCATGTAAGCAAACTCTTTTTCTTCTTCTTCTTAGGATTCCACCTATTCTTAAGTTTAGGATATTTAGCCCGAGACCTTCTTCTTAAGAAGTCTTCTTTCCTTTTTCTTGAAAAAACATTTATAACATGCTAAAGATGTGGTGTCGGCTTCCACTTTGAAAGCTTTGTTTTTCTTATTTTTAACTTTGGAATCTCCAAGTTTTGGGAATTTCTTCTTTGCTAGTAGAGTAATGGGCCCTTCCACCTTGATTTTATCCCTCATGCAAAGGTTTATGATGCACGTTGAGCGTGCAATGATTAAGTCGAAACCCAATGCTTGGCTTTGGCAAATATACCACAGGGGTTGTTGTACCATGAAGATAAGCAAATTTGGGATTGTATTCTTATATTAAATCATATTTTTCCAGTGAGAGAAAATTGGTTTGTTTGTTGAGAAAGTAATGGTTGTAAAAGAAGAAAGTAATGATAAATACTTGACAAAAAAAGTTTGGAATAAATTTTTTAATTACTTCCCTTTACTAGCTCAAAATTTGTATAAATGCTTGTTCATTTAATTAAGGATTATGAATAAATATAACCTTTATCAATATAATAGTTATTATGAAAATATTTGATATAATTATAATATATTTTATTTATTAAATAGATGGAGATATCAAATTCTAACAATAATAATTTAAAATAAATTATTTGTATAAAATATTGTTTTATAAAAATTTGTGCGCACTTATTGAGCTAATTATAGTTGAGAAATGGCAGAAAAAAATAAAAGTCTTATTCTATTTTACTTTTTTGTTTGGCTAGAAAACCAAAATATATATATATATAAATTCGATATAGAGCCAAACCAATATATATATATATATTTATTTGATATTATATAACAAACAGAAGGATAAATTTAGACATTTATTTTGTTTCTTTGAAAGATATAATTTTGGGTAGATTTAGATATTTATTTTGTTTCGTTGGAAAATATGATTTTATAAGATATGATAGTTGATACAAATAAAATTAATTAAGTTTTTCATTTGATTTTATCATAATTATTTAAGATTAAGATATTTAAAATTAAAAAATATATAATTTTTTATCTATACTTAATAATTTACATGAACTTGTTGACTTTACTACACTTGATAAATGATGTAACCATGCTTGAGAAATGATAGAAAAAATCAAAAATTTATTCCATTTTTTATTTGTTTTGTTGAATGTAATTGTTAAAATATTTAGATCAACACTTAATTCTGAAAGAGACAATTTTTCGTGTAGATTTAAGATTTATTTTATTTCATTGAGGAGGATAAAAAATTTTATAAATAAAATTAATTACATTTTTCAATTAATTTTATTATAATTATTTAAGATTAAAATAATTAAAATTAAAGAATAAATATTTATTTGTTAGTATTTAATAGTAATGAAATTTCTAGGTAAATTTTTAAAAAAATTATGTATCATAAGAAAAGTTTTAAATAATTTTATCAAAAAATATATATAAATTTATATAACAGTATTATTCTCTTATTATTCGTAATTTCCTAATTGTTGTCTTTATTACATTTTTTAATTTTAATGTATAAAATAATAATTTTAAGATAAATATTAGATATTTTTAGTTTAATGTTTCAAATAAAAGATTTAATATTATTGATGAATTAAAATTTTAATATTTATATTAAATATTTTATGAATATATTATATATATATATATATATATATATATATATATATATAAAACCCCTTAAATAAACTCAAAAATCATATGTAAAACGATCCGAAGAAAAAAAAACAACATTAGGAAATCAAAATTCTTATTTAGGAATATCATGTCTAAAATCAAAATTATAATGAAAAATAAATTAATTTGGAGATAAGAATATTCTTAATTCAAAATATTTTATAACAAATATTAATATTAGTATTTGCGATGTCTAGAGTTTAGTACTTAAGTTGTTTTTAATTTAATCTCAATCTTACCCTTTTGTACACAAATAATGTCAAGTGATGATATGATATTTTTTTTTATTATTTTATATTTTTTTAATCTCAATCTTACCCTTTTGTACTAAAAATCAAGGTAATCTATGTATTTTTGAACTTATATAAATTAAAAATAAATTTAAGTGTAGTTTATATATTTTTTTAATTTATTGATTATATTTTAAGTATTATTTTTATTTAATCTTAAAAAAATTAAAATTTATGGCATATTTAATAATTTTTTTTATTATTTAAGTTTTTAAAATCCTCTGATTAAGTGATTTAACACAACACAATGAAATGGGATATATAATTTAACAAATATATATTTTATTTTAAAAATTAATATAATTTTGAAAAAATTACAAAATAAATCTATTAAATTATCATCATATACTTTTTATAATAGGATTATGATAAAATAACAAAATTTAGTGATATATATTTTTTTTTACATACCATAATAAAATATATATATATATATATATATAATACATATTTTTTTATAAATGTTAATTAGTGTTGTGGTAAAATAGTTATCCTTTATCCTAAATCTAACCCTTGATATAACTATAACGTTTAAAATATTATTTCTTATTTTAAGTAACAAAAATGTATAATTAATATTTTAAAAGTAATAAAAATTTAATACTTTAATTTTTACTTCGTATGTCTTGTTATATGATTTATTTAAATATTTATATAATTTTTGTGAGATTATATAATAGAATTTTAAATATTTTAGAAATTATTTGTAAAATTTTACATGTAACTTGCTTTTGCGTGTGTCGTCAATTCTATAATAACTTTGTCAATAAAATTGGTTAATTCCATAACTAGATCAGTTCAACTTACTCATCCAACCAATCATTTATCTAGATGAATCAATCACTTATTTATCTTTATCCATAGAATTTAATTATGTGTATAATCTAACATATTAGAATGTCTCAAAAGGTTACACCATCCAATATTTAAATTTGTTTTATAATTTTAATTAAGTTTATATTATAAATTGTTAACTTTATTTATTCTTAGTATCTAATAGAGTTTCTTTTATATAAAAAATATGTTACTTTTTTTAATTAAAACTTATGTTTTAGTAATATTTATATTTGAATAATGAACTTCTTTAATTTTAACTATTTATATTATGATTGAACTGGATAAATTGTAATAATATTTAAATTTGAATAATGTACTTTTATAATTTTAACTATTTATATTATAATTGAATTTAGAACTTATAATTATGATAATTTTAAAACTTATAACTATGATAATTTGTATTGAATTTGTATGTTTTTTATTATATTTTAAATTATAAAACTTCATAAATTACATATGATTTATAAATATTTGTAATATGATCACAGTTGATAGACGAACAATTAAACACACCTTTTGAATGTAAATGTTGATGCATAACATTGAGTGCAAAAAATAAGTACACAAATTAGTTTTATATAAAAAATTAATTTCTTTTACTTTCTTTTTTATATATCTTGTCTGGATTCATAGAAAGATTAAATGATTATTTCAACTTACACTAGCTTAAAATTTTGAGGTATATATATAATTATATAAAAAATAATTCTACAAATGAATTTATCATATAAAGTTGTCCTGAAACCACCTTTTTATCATCAATAGAAACATTTTTCAAAAAAAAAATTGGTTACATATCACGATATTACAAATATATAAAAAATATTACAATATTTGGTGAAAATAAAACCATTATTTAAAATATAAGAAGATGTTGCAGCAGGTTCTCCTTAGTAATAAACATTGAACTGAGGCAAGACATATTTTTCGATATAGTTGACAAGGTAAGAGTATGCTGCTTCAGTCAGATGGAAAGAGTCTCATAACACATATTTAGAAGTATCGTTACATACTGGTTGGAAT
The DNA here is from genome assembly GCA_026586105.1 of Hylodesmum podocarpum. NCBI lineage: Eukaryota > Viridiplantae > Streptophyta > Magnoliopsida > Fabales > Fabaceae > Hylodesmum > Hylodesmum podocarpum. The sequence goes on along the minus strand of JALJEV010001412.1, from coordinate 75,441 downwards.
TTCGAGCATAATAGTCCTATTTCATATGTACCCGACCCGCAACACCCTAAATTAGTTACCTCCTTGCTTATTTAATACATAAATGCACAATATCAAATATACCAAAAACACAAAGGCATGTATTTAAATATATAACTCATAAATTTAACTCACCATATTGTTCAGGGTCATTGATAAAGTTGAGCGTGGAATGAAATATGTCAGCTTAAACAAGTCTGCTCCTCAATAGCATAGCTTGAATTTGAGACATGTGTTGCACCAATTTTTTATTATATTGTTCGGAATATGAATTTATATACTCTACACAAGTCCGATTCCAGTGTAACTTGAATGAAATTTCACGAGAAACACAACCAATGGGACCAAGGCCAGCAATACCAAATTTTCGACATATAAGATCGTAAAGTTCCTACAAATTATCCAAAAAATTGTGCTTAATTACAAGTGTATATGTGAATTAACTTGTTTACAAAATTTTTAAAAAGAATTAATATTTAAAATAGTTTTTATCATATAAGAAATAATATTAACAATGATTTAAATTATTTAAAAAGACAAAATAAATATTAAAACGATGTACAAAGAGAACAAAAACTGTACTTATAGTTGTATTTAATATAACTTCACATTTTATCAAAAAAAAAATATTTGAATGAAAATTATAAAATAAGTGCGGAAAATTTTTAACTATGATAAGGAGTGCAACTTCTTATAAAAATAATTATAAGAAGTACAACAATGTTACTAGAGAGAAATAGATAAATATTAAGCTAAATAAGTGGTTCATCAACATTTCAAACAAAAATAAAGAAAAAAGATGAGCGAGTACAATATTAAACTAATAATAAATAACTGGTATACCTTGATGGAGTTTTGAAGCTTAGAAATCAAATAATCTTGGTACTCTTAGATTGTGAACATCAAACTTCTCAAGGGGAAGTCATAAAATTTTAAAATGAAATCGTTAGAAGTCAAAGAAATTACCATGAGAACATCTCCAAGTATTTCATTAGTTTGACTTTTCCCTACAATCTAGACAAGCTTTTGCTTTATAAGTTTTGAAATATTTAACTTGCTTTGACATTGACTTGGCGTTGAATAAAATCCTAGTCAACTCATCAATACCTGAACCAAAGCATGTAAAGGAAACACCAGTTAGAAAATCTTGGTTTATTAGGTTTGGTTCTAAATGAGGAGGGATTGTGTCTTTAAACTTCAATATAAAAGAAAGGAAGTCAGGAACTAATTTTTCGTTTGAAAGTCTTTCATTGGGCCGGTGAGTAGAGAAATCCCTACAATAGGGCAAGTAAATGGCCTCGTTCAGTACTGGCATGATATACTTGTTATTACCTGTGTCCACCAAGGAATCTCCAACAACTAAAATGAACGAGAATTCTTGTTATGGAACTGTAAAAGACAATTTATATGAGGTGTTAAATACAAGCCTTTATATTCTGCCAGATACTATTTATGTTGAATTTTCACTTAGCAATCAATATGAAGTGAAAAAAAAAATAGAAAGAGTTGTTCTTTTATATCTATCTTACAAAACTCAAAATGATTATTTTCACTAAATGATAAAATATTTATTATATAAATAAGATTGACTAATATGATATATATATATTTTTTTTGGGATAATTTTAGAAAAAATAATAAAAAATCAATATGATTTTTATATAAATTAAAATTAACTAATACATAGGTTAAATAATTGTTGTTGAAGAAATTATTACGAGAAAAATTTGCAAATAAACTTATGCTTAGACTAATATTAATTTATAAAAATGATATATTTTTCTTATTTTCTTCTTTTATAAATGTTAATTACATGGAAATTTTTAAAAAATATTATCTGTCAACACAATTTATATTAAACTGATTTATTATTTTCTAGTATATTAGTCAAGACAAATTTTATTAGGAGACAAAAAGTTAAATATATTTTTGTGCAAATATATTATATTTTTCAGCTAGATTTAAACTTTCCTTTACTAGCTCAATTTTTGTTTAAATACTTGATAAATAAATCTGGAATAAAATATTTTTAATAGCTCCCCTTTTCCCAGCTCTGAGATACTACTTAGAAGTAGCCTTTTATCAAATGTGAATTTCTAACTTCTAACGTTCAAGGGTTAGATGGGAAGTAGGAATCTACATGATTTCTTTTGCAATTTTCAAAAATAAGAAAGCATAACTGAATAAGATATTTATTAATATTCAAATATCATGGAAACACGTTACTTGGTACTGTCCAGTCGTTTCAAATATTATAGATATTTATTAATATTGGGAATCCAAGGGTGACTTCTTTTGAGGCAAACAAAAAACAAAACAAGAAACAAATGAAATATAACTTTTATTTTTTCCCTATTTTTCAATTACAGAACAAGTATGTACGAATGATTATAAATCAATTTTTACACATATAATTTATTTTAAATTATTGTTGTTAGAGTTTTATTTCTCCATTTAAATAAATAAAAATAATAATTACTATATTAAATATTTAATAATAATTAATTAATATATTGATACAGGTGATATTAGTCCGTTAGATGATTAGAAGACCAAATTCTAATTAATTTATTTATAGAATAAATTATGTTAAGAAGTGATCAATTTAGAAGTTAATAGCTGAAACTTAAAATTTTAGCTTCTTAACCTAAAAGTATTTGATTAAATATTAATTAAAAAATGTTTTATTTTGCTGATAAAAATATGTTTTAAAGTGTATATAATTTTATTAGTTTAACCTGCATTGTATTTTTGTAACTTTATTTATAAATAAATTATTTTAGTTATATCATTAAATTGTAATTACTATATTTTTATATTATATATTTTACATCTAGTTATTAAAATATTTTTAATTATGTTAAATAAATTATAGCTTTTTAAATACATGCATTGCTCAATGAAAATCTTCCATAGAAACAGAAATGTAAGAGTGAATGAGATCATTAAAGATGATGATGTCAAGACATTAAAATATTAGTGATGATATTAAAAAATTAAAAATTTCAGTGAAGATAATCATTGTCAAATTGACATGTATAAATTTAATCCATAATCTGTCCTCAAATCTAGTCATAACATTTATAATATATTTTTGTTTTCAGTGTCCTTTCTTGACTATAATTATTTTTAATGGATAAAATAAATAAATATTGATAAATAATTATTTTTTTTTAATTTTAATTATCATAATCTTAAATAATTATAATAAAATTAAGTGAAAAGTTTATTTAATTTTATATTTATTAATGATCACATTTTAAAAAAAAAATACTTAACCCTGCCTAACATATTTAAAATATTCTGCGACACTTAAACTTAATAATATAAGTTGCATTCAAAGAATTTTAGCCAAATAAGAAACACTACAACTTGTGATATATCAGATAATAATAATGCTGAACTATTTTAATTATTTCAACTATTTTATACATGTAAGTAAAAAATAATGAATGTTTGAGTTACTTGACATTGTTAACTATTTTTACATATTGATCTCAAATCAATATCATTTATATCCATATATTAATTATTTATTAATATTTAATATAATTATTAAAAAAATTTATTTATTCATTTAAAAGAAAAATTTGGGTTCAGAAATTTAACTGACTTAAAGTAATATATTTTAAGTTTTAGTTAATTTCTCTTTTTTAAATTCTTCTAACGTAATATATACATTGAAATATCTTGAATATTTTTAGAGGCATTTATTTTCTTCTTATTTAGTCACGCTCACCTGCTCACCTAATGACTAGTAGAAAAATAACATTTTAAGACGCGCATATTACGACGGTTCATTTGTAAACGTCGTAATGTATGCGCGGTGGCATTTTTATAATATTTATGTTACAGACTACGACGGTTATAATTTGAACCGTCGTAGTCTGTAAAACATTGGCAATTTTGTAATATTATATATTACAGACAACGACGGTTCTAAATATAACCGTCGTAGTCTGTAAGACAGTGGCAATTTTGTAATATTTATATTACAAACTACAATGGTTATAATTAGAACCGTCATAGTCTGTAATATAAACCCTGTCTTCTTCGTAAACCCCTCACTTTCACTCCCAGCTGCGCGCTCCTTCTTTCTTTCTCTGCGAAACCCATCTTCTCCCCCAAATTCGTTTTAGGCCAAGCTCCGGTGTGAAGAGGCTACAACCATTAAATCAACCTTTGCGAATCACGAAAGTCCAAACCCCCAATTCGTGAAGACTCTCCATAAAGGTGCACACGTTTCCAATTGATTGATTTTGGTCATTTTTCTTTGTTTAGGGTACATTGGGTTCGATTGTTGTTGGTTTGATTTGAGTTGAATTAAATTGTGTTTGAATTGATTCGTTTATGTTACTAGCAACTGTCCATTGGTTTATATTTCTGGCTATTTTTTTTTCTCCGACGAATAAGTGTTCGCCGATTATGGCTATGGCTTGTTTGACATTGTGTTGGATTTGTGCTTCCATTGATTTAGAATGAATTTTGGAGGGATGCAATAATATTTGAGGTTTGGTTTGGTTAGGTTACGTCCATTCTGTTTTGTTTTTTTTTTTTTATACTTCAAAGTTCATATGATTAATAGGCAATGGATTTGTGAAACCAAAAAAAAATATGTGAGTTGAGAAGGCAATATATAACTATTACTGATTTTTGGCATAATCTGCATTCCCTTTAGAAGCTTAAGTTACACCTTTTTTTTGTTTATTTTAGAATAGGATTTTCACAATTAGGATGAGGAAATTCTATCTATTAAATTCCATTTTGATGTTGAAAAATAGGATGTTGAAAATTAGGAAATTCCATATTTAAAAATATGATGTTGAAATTAACATATATGTTTGTTGGTCATACCTTTCATTTAAGGTATGGATCGTAGTTGGATGAATGCAAGTCGAATTAGTACGGAGTATGAGGTTGGTGTTGAAGAGTTTTTGGCATTTGCTAAGCAACATGATCACTTTAGTAGTGGTGGGAAGTTTTGTTGCCCTTGTGTTAATTGTTTGAACGGTGTACGACTGAAAGAAGAAGAACTTCGAGAACACCTGCTGTGTGATGGGATTCTTAGAAGTTATACAACATAAACTTGGCATGGTGAAAAGTATAAACAATGATTTATCTCCATTGTAGTGGTCATTGGCAACTTATTGTTCTTTGCCGGATGGATCGTCTCGCGGAATTTTTTTGTTCCTTGCACAAACCTCTCCCTCCGAAGTTGAAGAAAGTGATTGAAAGGTATGTGTTATTTAATTGTTATCTTTCATTTGAATTAAATTCAATTATTATAGTGTGACATTAATGTATAATTTAATTTAACCAGTATTCATGTTGGACATCATATGCTCACGAGCAATAGCCGTGCCAGACCAATACTTGATTTTGTAATAACAAAGGTAAAAATGTTTCTCTTAGGAAACATAAATACATTATGTATTGTTCTAATACAAATAAGGTCTTTAAAGATAAATCGTTCAATTCTTTGTAGGCTAATAAACAAACCTATCGACCGCAATGTGGATTCTATGTGATGTAGTGGATGGAAAGCATAATTCGGATGGGGATAACAGACCATTGGTTAGAGGTACACACTTTTTACCTACAACCGTTTGTTAATTTAATTAATGATACGTACTTGCTAATAATTATTTACTATTTTTCAGACCTTTAGTGACTCAATGTCATTTGCTGAAGAAGCAATTGACTACACTCGCAAGCAATAGGCAACATTTTTAGTATATTGTTGTAAGAAGCAAACTATTGAAGAATCTTCTGAAGGTAACAATTAGAAGACTCTTGATTTATATTACACTCTTGCTTTATATTAGTATATTTAGGTAACATTTTTAGTATATTAGTTAATTAAAGCTAATTTCTGTTAGTAGATATAATTGTGTTACTTAGAATTGTTTTTAAGTTAAAATAAGAGATTAGATTTATAAACCATGTTATTAATTGTAAATTGTTATGAAGTTGAGAAATATATATGTATGGATTGGTTGTATGGATTGTCTGATTAATAAACAGGTACAAAAATTATGGGAAAACCCTAGAAATAAACAGAATATTAAAAAAAAAAAGTAAGCAGACTACGACGGTTTTCACTATAACCGTCGTAGTCTGTTTATTTTAACTAGCAGACTACGACGGTTCTAACTTCAACCGTCGTAGTCTGATATATCTAAAAACAGGTTTTTAACTAGCACACTACAACGTTTATTTTTAAAACCGTCGTGGTCTGATAAACACAGACTACGACGGTTTTAGTGGAACCGTCGTAGTCTGCGAAAACAGACTACGACACCTGATGCTATTACAGTTCTAGAACCGTCGTAATCTGTAATTTTTAACCGTCGTAGTGTGTATATTATGCACTAGTGAATTCATACGTGTACGTGTAGAATAACATAATGTAATTACTTTTACTGATTGATGCATATCTCAAATAGGAATCATTTATTTTAGAAAAGAATTTAAAAAATTGAATGAAAATTGAATATAAGCTATTGTGGTTAACATGACAGAATAACACAATGGCTTGACATTGCTGAAATTAAAGAAGAAAGACACCTGCGATCAGAAGCACCGGTGCATGGAACTCTGCTGCCATACTTGTTATCAATTTAATAGTTTTTAAAAACACTAATTTTATCATATAACGGAGGTAAAATAAGACTTTCAAAGATATTTATAAATTATTTATTAATGAAAATTGAGAATAAAAGTTGAACCACACTAGTGTAAAATGTTTATTTATCATCCAATAAATCAATTTTTTTTCATAATTTTATATTTTTGAAGTTTTTTTTTTTGATACATTGTAATTTTGAACCAAATCATGCACACCCACAAAGCTTCTTATAAGAAATAACAAATGTTTTTAACAATTTCTTTTCTAGAGTATTTTTTTTAATTCTTCAAATATTATGAATTCTTTCAATTTAAATCACATTCATTTTTGTGTGATATACAAAATTATTTATTATTATATTTTCTAAAACTAATAAATTATTCTGATTGATGTTTTCATTATTTGATTGTTAAAATATTTATGAAATATTTTTTTATAATTAATTTTTTATTTATTTAAATATTTTGGAATTCGAATTATTTTGAAAATTAAGTAAGGATCTATACTAACTCTTTGAAAAGAAACAACAATGTTTGAACATTCTAATTGATATCATTTGTTTCTTTTAATAGAGTGAGTTATATATTATAGTAATTCTTAAAATATATTTTAATATTTATTTATATTTTTTTTCATTCTTTATATATTATGGATTTTTTATAATACACTCCATCGATTAATTTTTGTATGATATAAAATAGATAAATTATTTATTATTATATTCTTTAAAAATAATTAATTATTTCATTCAAGGTTATATTTGTATATTATGAATTTTTTGTTGTTGAACTATTTGTGTAATATTTGCTAATAATTAATATTTTATTTACTTTAAATTTCTGGGATTCCCATTATTTTGAAGATTCAGAATATTGTGGACAATATAACAACTATGTTAATTTTAATTTTTCAAATCAAACAAAAAAACAAAATAGCATAAGAATTTATTTTAAGGTAGTGTTGTTAGAATTTGATTTCCCTTTTTAAATGAATAAGTAAAAAATTATACCAAATATTTTAATAAATAATTAACAAATAATATATATTCATAAAAATATTTACAAGAATATAAAAATATTCTTTATTATTTAAAACCTAAATAATTATATATTCAAAAAATTATTATTTCACACATATAAGTTATTTTCTTAAAATAAAAATTTGGTAGAGTATTAATCCAATTCATTCGCATACAATCATGTATAAGATATGATCATTTGTTACATAAAATTATATATCTTTTAATAAAAGTCTTCCTAATTCAATAAAATAAATGTCTGACCGACTAAATTTAAATAAATTTTCAGTTTTTATATTTGTGCAAATATTTATTCATAATTATTTTTATATATTTAAAATTGTAAGATTAAATTTGATAAAATTAAATAACCAATTTAGTTTAAATAAAAACATTAATTGTGTTTTAGGAATTTAAGTATTGATGTGAACAATATAACAACTATAGGAAAGGTGGTTAAGTTCATCTTAATCTCAAGTTTTCAAGAAAAAAACAAAATAGTATAAGATTTTATTTTAAGGGAGTGTTGATAGAATTTGATTTCCCTTTTTAAATGAATAAATAAAAAAATTAACAATTATATCAAATATTTTAATAAATAATTAACATGTTAATATATGTTATATAGTCATTAATCCAATGATTTGGAGATAAAAACAGTTAACATGTTAAATGACTCAAATTAATACAAAATTATGTAATTCATATTCTTAAAAAAAATTAATAAAAATATGAAATATCAATTCAACAATATCTTTAAACTTATTTCGTCTAATAAAATATCTTTATCACTTAAAACCTAAACAACTATGTACTCAAAAATGATTATTTCATAGATATAAGTTATTTTTTCTAAAATAAAAATTTGGTAAAGTTTAAATAATCCTAAATTAATCCATTTCTTATGTATACAATAATGTATAAGAATTAATTATTGCTACATAAATTTATATACGCATTAAAGGCATTATCATTGTTATTTATTTTCCTAAATAAATTTTTGATTATGTGTGGTCAATTTACATAATAACATTAATTATTATTTACTCAATTTTCTAATTATAAGTAGTCAATTTATATAAAAACATTAATTATTATTCAATTTCCAACACAATTTTCAAACCTGATCATGAGTAGTCAATTTACATAAAAATATTAATTATTATTTATTTTCCTATACAATTTCCAGTTTTCCAAACCTGATCATGAATAGTTAATTTACATAAAATTGTTATTTATTATTTAATATCCTACACAATTTTCTAGATATGAGTAGTCATATCATAAAATATTTACCTAAGCATTAAATGTTAAATTAAACACAATAGATAAATAATTTCTTCGGTGTTCTCGATGATTAGATATTTCCAATAAATTATTTAATAAATAATATTTAAAAATATTGTGTTTTTAAAATTAATTAAGAGAAAGAGATATTTATTCTAATCTATAACATTTGATTGTAAGGATGAGTCATGCTACTATGTTCGGTGTTTATTGGCCAAAGGATCCATTTGCAAAAATATTTTAAATTTTTATTATACAACTAAAAATTTAAATTATAATTATCACAACTAATTAAATTATTTTTCAAAATTACAAACATCAATTATTAGTTTATGCTAAAAGCTAATTGAGATAAGAAGACTTGAAATTCTTTATTTTACTAATTACAATTTTTTAAATCTTAATTATTACATATCATTATAATGATAAGTTATTAAATCTGAATGGTTAGATGAATTTTAATCAAATACACTTGATAAAATCTTACTTTCAATATTTAGTTATGTAGAAATTTCTTTATCTTACTATATATATATATAAGAAATATAAACAAATTAACAAATATATATATATATATATATATTAATTCTTTTTATATTTCTTATTACTTATATAATAGATAACCAATACTTAACTACACAGCTACAAATTATCAACTAAGAACTCTTTTATTTACATCTTTTTTGTTATTTTACACCTTTCAAAATCAAAGTAAATATGTCTACCTAATTGAACAGTAAAAATAAATTTTTACTATAATATTTTTAATAATAAACTATAATTTTTAAAAAATTAATTCCTATTTTTTTCATCTAATTATATTTAATGAAAAACCTTCTATTTCTACGGTGTTTTTATTCTATTTTATTTTTTTTATTTTCTATTTGTTTCTCACTTATTTTTTCTTGTTTTCTACCTAACAAACTTTATCCTATGCTATTAAGATTGTATTTTGCATCATGGCTTTATCTTGTAATTATTGACTTCAATTCCTGCAAAGAACGTTTTCATTTTCTATTTTAATAATACTTTATATTTTTAAATAAATAAAAAATACTATCATATTTCTTATCTAATTCTCTTCAAACAAATTTATCTTTGCCAAATATAGTTTAATATTTATTTTCTTTTTCAATTATTTCAATTATTTTTTTTATTTCTTCATGTTTTTCTTCAGGTAAATAATTATTTTGATCCTAAACTAGATAAACACTTTTAATTTTGGTCTTTAAAAAATTCAAAAAGATTTTCATTTAAAATTTACTAATTATGCTAATATCCATTCTTTTTGTAAAAATATGTTTTATAACTATTGTCCATTAGTATTAAAAAATGTAAAAGTATGAATAAGATAAATAAAAAAATAAATTAATACATAATTTAACATATTATTTGTCATTATATAACATATATTCACATAAGTTAAATAATTAAAAAAATTAATTTGTAAATTTTTATTATTTTTTTAAAGATTAAAATGATTATATAGAAACTTTTAACCTAATAAGTATAGGTGGTTCTCTTTCAACGCGAAAGATCCAGCCTAATTTTCTTTTTATATTTGACATGTCCAAATATTGAGTTTTATATTATAAATATCAGGATTTAATATACCACAGTGCTATTTCGTTATAAATGTCATAAAAAAATTATATTTATATTTAAAATAAACAAACCTCATTAATTGACATTGTAAATAGATCTTTATAAGTGAAAAATTAGACCGATCTATCAGGCCGATAAAAATAGTCTATTACAAGTATTGGGTCCGGCTTAACTTGTTCCCACTCCTACATTAAAGAAGGTTTATTTATTTTTATCTATTGTATCACATTGTGATTTTGAATCATATCTGGCACACCCATGAACCTTTTAAGAAGAAATAACACATGTTTAAACAATCTAGCAGACATTATGATTTTTTTTTCCTTAGAGTATTTTTTATGAAATATGTAATATAATAATTCTCAAAATACATTTTAATAGCTGCTTATAATTTTTTTTCTTTCTTCATATATTATGAATTCTTCTAAAGTACACATTCTTGTCAACTCTACATTGATTAATTTTTGTGTAATATAAAATTACAAAATTATTTATCATTACATAATAGTCCTATTTTAAATCAATTTTATTTTGCAGCCAACTGCAATAAGCAACCAACAAGTCAACTCACTCCCATATACGTATTTCTCTATCTTCACATTTGATAACCGGTTGTCTGATTGTCTACCAAATATATTTCACTTCAAATGTACCTGACCCGTAACACCTTTAATTGGTTACCTCCATACCTATTTGAAACACAAATGCACAAAATCAAATATAATAAAAATGCATCAAGTAATAACTACATAAATTCTATTGATATGTCTCGAATTAATTACTTCTTCATTTTTTAACTTGTTTTAATTTAACCACAATTATACTTTTAAAAGTCAAATTGAAATTTGAATATGATAAATTTAATAATCAAAGTTCATTCAAAGCATACATTTTAGAATAATTATGAAAAACAAATGCATGTATTTGAATATATAACTTATATTTATCTCACCATATTGTTCAAGGTGATTGAGAAGGTTGAGTGTCAGTACAAGTCTGCTCTCTAGTAGCATAGCTTGAATTTGAGACATGTCTTGCACCAATTTTATATTATATTGTTCGGAATCAGAATTTATATACTCTACACATGTCCAATTCTAGTGAAACTTGAATGAAATTTCATGAGGTACGCAACCTATGAGACCAAGCCCAGCAGTACCAAATTTTTGACATTCAAGGTCATACAGTTACTGCAATTTACCCAAAGAATTGTGCTTAATTGCAAGTGTATGTATGAATTAACTTTTTTACAAAACTTTTGAAAAGAATTAATGTTTAAAATAGTATTTATCAGACAAGTAATAATATTAATAATGATCTAAATTAGTTAAAGAGACAATATAAATATTAAAGGATGTAAAGAGATAAAAACAACTATATTTACAGTTACCATTAATACAACTTAAAATTTTATCAAAAAGAAAATATTTACTTGAGAATTATAAAATAAGTGAAAAAAATATTTAACTATAATAAAAAGTGCAACTTCTTAAAAGACTAGGAATAAGAAATGCAATAATGTTATTAGAGAGAAACAGATAAATAATAAACAAAACAAGTGGTTCATCAAAATTTCAACCAACAATAAAGAAAAAAGAGGATTTGTTGGTCCCTATGTATGAATCTAGAGGGGGGTGAATAGATTCTTGTTCAATTTTAGCTGAATTTCGCAAGATTCTAATTCTTTTTGAATTCAAACAAATTGGTTCTAGATTCACCTATCAATTACCGTATCAATTACTGATTCAATTACCGATTCTATTACTGATTCAATTACCGTATCAATTACTAAGTTGATTATCAATACAGTTACCAAATATGCTGCAGAATTTAAACAATGATAATAGCAATATAAGGAAAACTGTAAAGAAGATAAGGAAGAAAAAGAGTGCACAACGATCTATACTGGTTCAGCCAACTGCCTACGTCCAGTCCCAACCCAACAACTGTTGCGATTGGCTTTCCACTATCAAATGATCCCTTTTGTGTTCTTTTACATTCACTCTGCAACAAGCAACACAAAAACAAAATCAAAACACCCAAAGCCTGTTCTTCAACCCAAAGAACAGTTCTTCCCTGACCTTGGCACACCCAAGATCAAACCTTTGAGAAAACACTTATCAAATACACTTACTCTATCCAGAGAGACCTCTCTCCTAGAGCAACAACTCAGTAAACAAAGAAACAAGTAAAGATCAGTTTAGAATACACCTGATGTGTTGATCTGATCACAAAGAATGCACAAAGAATGCCACCCAAACAGAGAAATACAACAGGTTTGCCTTTTCTTTGGAAAACAAAATCAGCTCTACAAGTTCTCTTTGAGTTTCTTGGAAAGATATGATAAACTCTGATTTCAGAGCATATGAAAGTGTAAGAATATGTTCAAGAGAATTAGTTCCAAGAGTTCTTCCGAGATTCTCATCAAAGAGCCTTTTAAAGATGAAGTTTGAAGCTTGTTTTAGGCAAACTGAGGGCTCAACGGTCAAGATAATCGATTACAAGAAGTGGGTAATCGATTAAAATAGCCGTTGCAGCAGTTTTGGGTGCATTTTTGAACGTGGTAATCGATTACCAGGGAGGGTAATCGATTACCCCCAGAAAGAGACAATCTGGTGTCGATTACGGATGAGGGTAATCGATTACCCCAGAAAACTCGGTGTCGATTACCGGGGAGGGTAATCGATTACTCCAGAGAAGGAGGACTTGGTAATCGATTACCTAGGGAGGGTAATCGATTACCCCAGTGAAGAATGCAATCTTGAGTGATTTTTGAGCATGGTAATCGATTACCTATTGTTGGTAATCGATTACTCCAGTGAACAAATGGATTTTCACACTTTGTTACCTATTGTTTGGTAGTTGATTACCTCTTGTTGATAATCTATTACCTCAATTGGTTCCCAAAGGTTTTTCAAGACTTGTTTTAAGAACGGAAATCAACCATTTGTCAAATGAGTAATCACACACAAGATAGCAAAACTCCCTAAGTTATCCAAACAAGGAATCAAACACAAACATGCCTAAGCTCACACACAATACATAGAAAGAACCTAATTACACTTCATCTAAGATAAACCACAATTCCATCACATCAAAATCAAAACACTAAAAAGGAGAACAAACACATCTTCAAGCTTTAAGTCCAACAATCTCCCCCTTTTTGATTTTGATGTACCAAATCTTCAATCAAGGTTTTCCTAGAGGCTTAGGATGTGTGTTGATTTTCTTGAGAATCCTGCAATTGTTAGTGATATCCAAAAATAGAGTATATGCTTTGCAGATTCATCATACATACTATTTTTATCAGAGCATCATATTGTTAATCATTCATTCACATATAAGAATATGATTCAATTGCCATAATCATAGATCAAAACCAAAGAGATAGAATAAACCAGAATTCAAATTATCATTTAAAAATTAAAGGATTACATTCAAAGTCTCAAAAGCCTATACTAAGTATTAAAAACCTATTCTAAACCCCTTCTATCTAGGATAACCTATACTAACCTATTCTCTATTCTCCCCCTATTTGGTATATCAATAAGCAAAAAGGGAGAAGAGATACAAAGGGAAGTCTACATCGTGTCAAACCTAGCATGAAGAGACTCCATCATCTCTTTCAGCTCCTCAAAACGTTCTTCATTCGCTTCATCCGTCTCTTGAATGCGTTTTTCAATCTCATCCAACCTATCAATGATAATGGACTCAAATCGGGACTTAGGAATATATTCCCCAGCCCTTGAATCATCATCATCATCAGCAGGAGGATTAGCCTCTGGTTGGTGTTGTTGTGGGACTTCATCTCTTGAAACCCAGCCAGCTTCCGTTTTCACCAAACGCATCTTCTTTAATGCCATATCCCTAATGACATGAATATCTTTCACCAGCTCTTTGCTTTCATTAGAGACATCTACTTGATAGTACTCAAGCAGACGTGAGACAAATAAAGCATAGGGGCATTTGTAGTCAATCAACCTTCTTGCCTTGACCATATTATCCATTACAACTTCAGCCCAATCAACTTGAAGACCATTCTTCAAAGCTGCTAACAAAATCATGTCTTCTTCTGTAATCTGAGCATGGTTTGTACCCCTTGCAGCCAAAATCAACACAATGGTGTAATGAAGGAGACGGTCATCGGCGTTGAGACCACCGATATTGTAAGTCACCTTCCTTCCTTGACTTCTTCGTGCTTGCCTTCTCGACTTCCCATCCATCGATTCTTCAATGAGACTCATATAGAAAGAATCCCTTTGAAGGTCAAATCCTTCATGTCTCAGATTCTCAACAGAAGGGGTCATACCCTCATTTGTAAATCCAGCAAATTGAAAGAAAATATTAGAGTCTATGACTATGGATTTACCTTTTACCTCAGAGGATATTGTTTCATTGATTTGATCCTTTGTGAGATTTGAGTAAAAGACCCTCACCAAGTCAGGGTAGATATGACCCTTCAACCCAACAAACTTCTCCAAATTCTGATCTCGGAGAAGAGTCTGAAAAGTGAATCCTTGATTCCCCAACCAACTAAAATCCAATATTTTTGGGGGAACAAGTTCCCTATTAGCAAAATCTCTAAAGAACCGAGATTCTTGTTCTTCAGATGTGAACCATGGATTGTGAGAACGAGCCATGCCTTCTCCCGGGGTAGTGGGTGCTTTCCTTTTTGGAACATTTGAGCGAGGCTTGTGACCAATGGACTTGACTCTCTTTCCACGGCCTTGTCCTTCCATTGTTGTTGGTGGTGAAGGTGAGAATGAGGGTTGAGGATGAAGAAGGGGGTTCTTGGGTTTTAGAGAGAGGATGGGTTTTCAGATCTAGGTTTTGTGAGAATGAATCCTAATCCTAAAAATAGCTTCTAATAAGTTCACAATAGGGACTAGATACATTGAATCTAGGTATTGGGCTCAAGGGAAACTCAAAAGATCAAGCCCAGAACCAAGATTTTGCAGAGAAAATCTGTTCAGGAACGAAGGTAATCGATTACCCTATCGCGGTAATCGATTACCGCTTATAGCAGTAACCTAATTTGTGAACTTTGAACCCATGGTAATCGATTACCCTGTTGTGGTAATCGATTACATCAGAGACCCCAACCTTGGTAATCGATTACCCATGTATGGTAATCGATTACATCAGAGGACCTCACACTAGTAATCGATTACCTATGTATGGTAATCGATTACATCAGAGACTTCACTTATGGTAATCGATTACCCAAAGCTGGTAATCGATTACTGCACATGAAAATTCATAAAAAACTTGATATTTCACATATTTTGGCACAGAAATGGTCATGATCTTGTTATGTAATGAACACATTCCTAGTTTAAACATAATGAATGATTTTATCTTATCAAATTTAGGGAATTCAAGAGAGATGTTCTTCACTTAGTATACCGAGATTGGTTCTAAGTTTGAAAAATCTCTCTTTTGGTAGAGGTTTTGTGAAGATATCCGCGAGTTGATTCTCTGTATCAATGAACTCTACTACACAATCTCCTTTCTCAACATGATCTCTTATGAAATGATGACGCACTTCTATATGCTTTGTTCTTGAGTGTAAGACTGGGTTCTTAGTGATATTAATTGCACTTGTGTTGTCACACTTGATAGGAATGTGATCAAGCTTTAGTCCAAAATCCTCAAGTTGTTGCTTCAACCAAATGGTTTGAGCACAGCGCTACCCGACTAGCCTACGTCTCCGCTCAATTGTTGATAGAGCAACACATGCTTGTTTCTTGCTATACCAAGAGACTAAGCATTCTCCAAACAAGTGATATACTCCACTTGTGCTTTTTCTATCAGTTTTGCATCCAGCAAAATCTGCATCACTAAAACCTACCAAACTAGGGGATGTTCCCTTAGGATACCACAAACCACAGTTTGTAGTTCCTTTAAGGTATTTCAAAATCCTCTTAACAGCATTATGTGTGATTGTTTAGGTGCAGATTGAAATCTTGCACAAACACAAATACTGAACATTATGTCAGGTCTGCTAGCTATAAGATATAAAAGAGATCCTATGATCCCTCTATATTTGGTTTGGTCTACTCCTAATCCAGCAGCATCATTATCTAAATAGAGATTAGTTGACATAGGGATATTAGAGATTTTACAACTCTCCATGTCAAATTTCTTCAGTAATTCCTTAGTGTACTTTGCTTGATGAATGAAGATTCCTTCCTTTAGTTGTTTGACTTGTAGTCCTAGGAAGAATTTGAGTTCTCCCATCATGGACATATCAAACTCACCCTTCATGCTTGCCACAAATTCTTCACACAGAGATTTATTGGTTGATACAAAAATGATATCATCAACATATACTTGAACCAATAAAATGTAGTTAGACTTCTTTCTAATAAAGAGAGTCTTGTCAACATTTCCTCTGTGATACCCTTTTGATAAAAGAAATGTACTTAATCTTTCATACCATTGTCTAGGGGCTTGCTTAAGACCATAGAGGGCCTTCTTAAGTTTATATACATGTTCAGGGTAACTAAAGTCAGTGAATCCAGGAGGTTGTGAAACAAAAACTTCCTCATTGATATAGCCATTTAGAAATGCACTTTTAACATCCATTTGATACAGCTTAAAATTATAAATGTAGGCAAAAGCAAGTAAAACTCTCACAGCTTCTAATCTAGCAACAGGGGCATAAGTTTCACCAAAATCTATTCCTTCTTGTTGGTTATAACCCTTTGCTACTAGTCTAGCCTTATTCCTAACCACAATTCCATTCTCGTCTAACTTATTCTTAAACACCCATTTTGTTCCAATTATATTCATATCTCTATTAAAAGGAACTAATTCCCAAACATCATTCCTTTTAAATTGATTCAACTCCTCATGCATAGGATTCATCCAAAATTCATCATTAATAGCATCATCAACACAAGAGGGTTCAAATTGAGATACAAATGCATAATCATCACAGAACATATTATAGGAAGATCTAGTAGATACTCCCTTATGGATGTCACCAATGATGTTGTCAAGAGATAAGTCTCTTGGTTTCCTCCATTCTTTTGACTGTTCATGAGAAATGGTTGGTGGATCTTGTTGTTCTTGAGGTTTGCTACTGCTGTCTTCACCTGTACTTTCATCATCATCAACAAGAGCACTTCCCTTTTGGGGATTGTTAGATTCATCAAACTTTACATGCACAGATTCCTCAATGCACATTCTTCTTTTATTATAAACTCTATATGATTTACTAGTTGATGAATACCCAATAAAAATTGCCTCATCTTTTTGGCATCAAACTTACCAAGGGTTCTTTGCCATTATTCAAACAAAACATCTGCAGCCAAATACTTTAAAATGAGAAATATTAGGCTTTTTGTCCTTATAGAGTTCATAGGGAGTTTTCTTTAAAATAGGACGAATCACAATTCTATTTAGAACATAGCAAGCGATGGAAACTGCTTCATTAAAAAAATATTTTGGCAAATCATTTTCATTTAACATAGTTCTAGCTAGTTCTACTAAAGATCTATTTTTCCTCTCAACAACTCCATTTTGTTGTGGAGTTCTTGGTGCAGAAAAGTTGTGATTAATTCCATATTTTTCACAAAATTTTTCAAAAGATTCATTTTCAAATTCACCTCCATGATCACTCCTAAGGGACTTAATTTTCAAATCTTTTTCGTTTTGTATCCTTTTGGCAATAACTTTGAAAACTTTGAAGGCATTGTCTTTACTTGGTATAAATGCAACCCAAGTAAATCTAGAGTAGTCATCCACTAAAACTAGTCCATATAGGTTTCCACCTAAACTAGCAGTTCTAGAGGGTCCAAACAAATCCATGTGCAATAGTTCAAGTGGTCTAGAAGTTGAAACAATATTTTTAGATTTAAAAGAGTTTCTAGACTGCTTGCCCTTTTGACATGCATCACATAGACCTTCTCTATTGAACTTTAAGTCAGGTAACCCTTCCACTAAGTTTTTAGATGACAGTCTATTAAGTTGATGAACATCAATATGTGCTATGCGTCTATGCCAAAGCCAAGATATATCATCATTTGATGTAAGGCATGCATGATATGATGATGAATGATTAAGTTCAAGGATGTAGATGTTACCATGTCTCTTACCAATCATTAGTACCTCATTTGATTTACTGCTACTAATTTTGCAGCTTCCTTGATCAAATGACACATGATAACCTTTGTCACAGAGTCGGCTAATACTCAGAAGATTGTATCTCAATCCTTCCACAAGTAGTACATCTTCAATGACAGGATTGGATTTTTCTCCAACAGCACCAATACCCAGAATTTTCCCTTTGTTATTATCTCCATATACTACTGAACCAGATTCTTTGGATTTGAAGGAGATAAAATTGCTCTTGTCTCCTGGTCATATGTCTTGAGCGACCACTATCCAAGTACCAAGTTGAGTGTTTGGCTCTCAAGCACACCTACACGAAATAAGATATCACTTTGATTTTGGTACCCAAACTTTGTTGGGTCCATGCATGTTAGAACTGTGATAATCTTTCCTAATCCATTTAAACAATCCACTATGTATACCTTTCTTTCTAATCATGCAGTTGTAAGAGTTATGTCCAGGTTTCATACAATAACTACATGAGAAAATTCTATTATTACTGGTTTGTTTAAATGCGAGAAACTTCACATTATTCTTTTTCAAAGAGGCATTAAAAGACTTACACTTTGAACAAGGTAGTTTCAAGGCATTATTTTCTTTTTCAGATTTTGAACATTAGTTTTTAAAACAAATATCATTTTCTAAATCAGAAATATTGTTTTTCAAAACTTTGTTCAATTTTTCTATTCTTTCAAATTTCTTTGAAGAGTTCACAAAAAGCATTATATAGCTCATCATAATCTTGTACAGATGAATCGGAATCACTTACCTCATCATCTGAAGTTGGTTTTGCCATGAGACATAAATTTGCTTCTTCATTGTCACTCTCACTAGAGGATGAGGAGTCATTTTCTTCCCAAGCTATGTAGGCCTTTTTCTTTTGCGAATTTATCCTTCTTGGGCCTTTCCTCATGTTCTACTCTTCTAGGTTCACTGCTGTTATTTTTCTTCATGTTGGGACACTCCGATTTGTAGTGACCCATCTTTCCACACTCATAACATGTGACCTTTGAAGACGAACCTTCATTCCTCTTGAAGCCTTTTCTTGAATTGTTGAATCTCCTTTTATCATTGTTCTTTCTCATGAACTTTTTGAATTTTCTCACCATGAGATTCATATTCTCTTCTTCTGATTCACTTCCACAGCATGATGAGTCGCTCTCACTTGTTGTGTCTTCCATCTTGAGTGCTAAGCCTTTGGCTTTCTTATCTTTCTGTTCCTCATCAGCAATACGAGACATATCCATTTCATATTCCCTCAACTTACCAAATAACTCTGCACTGGTCATCAGTGCTAAGTTCTTTGATTCGGTGATTGCTGTGACTGTTGGTTGCCATTTTCTGCTCAATGACTTTAGCACCTTCACATTTACTTCTTCTTCAACGAAGACTTTTCCGAGTCCTTTTAGATGATTCACAATGTGTGTGAACCGTTTCTGCATATCCATTATAGACTCGCCTTGTGCCATTCTAAATGTTTCGTACTCTTGGATCAGGGTATTCTTCCTTGCCCTTCGTACTTCAGCGGTACCTTCATGTGTGACCCTTATTAGATCCCATGCTTCTTTGGCTGTGTTACAAGCTGAAATTCTAAAAAATTCATCAGAGTTTAAAGCAGAATGTATAATATTTAAAGCTTTAGCATCATTTTCTGCTCTCCTAATTTCTTCTGGTTCCCACTTCTCAAATGGTTTTTCTAATTCATTTTCACCTATCAATTACCGTATCAATTACTGATTCAATTACCGATTCTATTACTGATTCAATTACCGTATCAATTACTAAGTTGATTATCAATACAGTTACCAAATATGCTGCAGAATTTAAACAATGATAATAGCAATATAAGGAAAACTGTAAAGAAGATAAGGAAGAAAAAGAGTGCACAGCGATCTATACTGGTTCGGCCAACTGCCTACGTCCAGTCCCAACCCAACAACTGTTGCGATTGGCTTTCCACTATCAAATGATCCCTTTTGTGTTCTTTTACATTCACTCTGCAACAAGCAACACAAAAACGAAATCAAAACACCCAAAGCCTGTTCTTCAACCCAAAGAACAGTTCTTCCCTGACCTTGGCACACCTAAGATCAAACCTTTGAGAAAACACTTCTCAAATACACTTACTCTATCCAGAGAGACCTCTCTCCTAGAGCAACAACTCAGTAAATAAAGAAACAAGTAAAGATCAGTTTAGAATACACCTGATGTGTTGATTTGATCACAAAGAATGCACAAAGAATGCCACCCAAACAGAGAAATACAACAGGTTTGCCTTTTCTTTGGAAAACAAAATCAGCTCTACAAGTTCTCTTTGAGTTTCTTGGAAAGATATGATAAACTCTGATTTCAGAGCATATGAAAGTGTAAGAATATGTTCAAGAGAATTAGTTCCAAGAGTTCTTCCGAGATTCTCATCAAAGAGCCTTTTAAAGATGAAGTTTGAAGCTTGTTTTAGGCAAACTGAGGGCTCAACGGTCAAGATAATCGATTACAAGAAGTGGGTAATCGATTAAAATAGCCGTTGCAGCAGTTTTGGGTGCATTTTTGAACGTGGTAATCGATTACCAGGGAGGGTAATCGATTACCCTGAGAGAGCAACACGGTAATCGATTACCAGGATGAGGGTAATCGATTACCCCGATGGGAAAACTCAGTGTCGATTACCAGGGAGGGTAATCGATTACTCCAGAAGAAGGAGGACTTGGTAATCGATTACCTAGGGAGGGTAATCGATTACCCCAGTGAAGAATGCAATCTTGAGTGATTTTTGAGCATGGTAATCGATTACCTATTGTTGGTAATCAATTACTCCAGTGAACAAATGGATTTCCACACTTTGTTACCTATTGTTTGGTAGTTGATTACCTCTTGTTGATAATCTATTACCTCAATTGGTTCCCAAAGGTTTTTCAAGACTTGTTTTAAGAACGGAAATCAACCATTTGTCAAATGAGTAATCACACACAAGATAGCAAAACTCCCTAAGTTATCCAAACAAGGAATCAAACACAAACATGCCTAAGCTCACACACAATACATAGAAAGAACCTAATTACACTTCATCTAAGATAAACCACAATTCCATCACATCAAAATCAAAACACTAAAAAGGAGAACAAACACATCTTCAAGCTTTAAGTCCAACAGGATTGGGTACATTATTAAGCTGATAATAAATAACTAGTTTACCTTGATGGAGTTTTGAAGTCTAGAAATAAAATGATCCTGGTACTCTTCAATAGTGAACATCAAATTTCTAAAGGGCAAGTCATAAAATTTGAAAATGAAATCATTAGAGCCCGAAGAAATGACAATAAGAGCATCTCCAAGTATTTGATTAGTTTGATTTTTCGCTACAATCTTGACGAATTTTGCTTTATAAGCTTTGAAAAATTCAATTTGCTTAGACATTGACTTGGCATTGAATAAAACCCTGGTCAACTCATCAATACCTGAACCAGTAGATGCAAAGGAAACACCAGTTAGGGACTTGGTTTGTTAGGTTTGGTTCTAAATAAGGAGGGACAATGGCTTTGAGCTTTAATCTAGAAGCAAGGAAGTCAGAAACCAATTTACCATTGGAAAGTCTTCTGTTGGGCTGGTGAGTATGGAAATCTTTTCCATAGGGTAAGTGATTTTCCAAGTTTAGTAGTAGCATGTTGTAGTTATTACTGCCTGTCCACTAAAGAATCTCCAAAAGCTAAAATGGATGAGAATTTTTGTATAGTAATATTGGTCATACCAACAACATTTAGGAAAACAAGCATTGAAAAAATAAGGTGGAGTGTGGGTGTTATTGTTGTACTCTTGTGATTGAACTGCAAAACACGACTTAGATGGGATGATGAGTAGAAGGTTCTACTTAGATACTACTTATGTTGAATTTTCCCCTAGAGCCTTTAAAATCTACCTAGAAGTCGTTGAGCTTCAGTCTAGAAGTAAGGAAGTCAAGAACCAATTTTTCATTGGAAAGTCTTCCGTTGGGCTGGTGAGTTGGGAAATCTTTTCCATAGGGTAAGTGATTTTCCAAGTACAGTAATGACATGTTGTACTTATTATTGCTTGTGTCCACCAAAAAATCTCCAAAAACTAAAATGGATGAGAATTTTTGGTATAGTTATATTGGCCATACCAACAACATATAGGAGAATAAACATTGAAATGATAAGGTGGAGTGTGGGTGTTATTGTTGTATTTTTGTGATTGAACTGAAAAACACCACTTAGATGGGATGTTGAGTAGAAGCCTTCAAATTTTACCTAGATACTACTTATCTATAATAATAGAAATACTCACAATGATCATTTTCACTAAATGATAAAAAAAAATTATTACATAAATTAGATTGACTAATATAATATATATCATATTTTACATAGGATATTATTAAAAAATAATAAAAAATCAATATGATTTTTATATAAATTAAAATTGACTAATACATAGGTTAAATAATTGTTGTCGAAGAAATTAACATGAAGAAAATTTACAAATAAATTTAGGCATAGACTAATATTAATTTATTAAAATGATATATTTTTCATATTTTCTTCTTTTATAAATGTTTATTACATAGAAATCTAAAAAAATTTATACATTAACACACTTTATATTAAGTTGATTTATGTTTTTCTAATACATTAATCAAGACAAAGTTGTTGTTTTTATCATCAAATTTTATTAGAAGAGAAAAATTTAAATATATTTTGATACAAATACATTAGATTTTCCAGCTGGATTTTAGCTTTCTTTTACTAGCTCAATTTTTTTTTGAAATGCTTGATAAATAAGTCTGAAATAAGTTTTTTTAATAGCTTCCCGTTACTAGCTCAAGTTTTTCTTTCTTTTTTTAAATGCTTGATAAATAAGTTTGAATAAGTTGCTCTAATAGCTTCTGGGTACTACTTGAAAATAGCCTCCTTGTTAAGTGTTAATTTTTAACTTTTAATCTCTTATATTTTATTTTTATTTTATTCTTAAAGTATTTATTAAATTTCTTTATTATCACTTTTAAACAAAGCACAATTTCATATTAAACAGATATTTTATTTAAATTAATTGAAAATATATAAATAAAAAATTAAATAATTAAAATTAAATGATATAATTATAATAATTTATTTATAAAGAAAATTACTAAAATACAATAAAAATTAAAAAATAAGACTATAAATACTTTACAAGATATTTTTATCAACAAAACAAAATTAATTAAGTATTTAATCAGAAAAAATATTATAGATAATTTTCTTTAAACTTTTTGTATCATATGAAAAGTTTCAATTATTATTATTTAAAAAATATATAAGAACTCCTCAAATAAACACAAAAATCAAATGCAAAAAGGATAAAGAGAAAAAAAAAGTAACTTTATATACAAAACCCTAATGCATAAACCCTTCTCTATATTCTACTCACTGTCTTCCTATGGTAAAACCGTACCTGGAAGGTCATATGTACAAAAGTCTACTTATTCAAAATGATTTGGCCTATTACCATTCTTCTTTCTCAGCGTTATATTATTTAATTTTAAATGATTAGTTGATTTGTTATTTCAAATATTGTTATTGGTAATATTATCTGATTTAATTATATTGAAATAAAATTTATACTATTGTTAAATTTATTGATGAAAGACTTATAATACAGTATTTGAAATATCTTGTTTATGTTTCTCTATCGATCTTTAAGTCTAATTTCCTCCTCTTCACCCGATTCCATCCCACTCCCCTCACCCTAATGCCTTCACTCCATCTTTTTAGGTCTTTCTGACATTTCTCAAGATATTAGATGTGCTTGATTCCAGGCCACTCCCCTTTACCCTAATGCTCTCACCCAAACTTCTTAAGTCTTTCATCCAACCCCATGATGCTTCATTTCAAACCACTCCTCCTTACTCTAATGTCCTCACCCTATCTTCTTAGGTCTTTCTGTCAATCCTATTATATTAATAGTGCCTGATACCAGGCCACTCTCCTTACCCTGATGCCCTCACCACAGTTTCTTAGGTCTTTCTATCAATCCCAAGATGCTCGATTCCACCCCACCCTTAACCCTAATGCCATCACCCTACCTTCTTAGGTCTTTGTTTCAATCCCTGGATATTCGTAGTGCCTGATTCTAGGCCACTCCCTTTACCCTAATGCCCTCACCCCAGCTTTTTAGGTCTTTCTACAAATCCTAGGATATTAGCAGTTTCTTAGGTCTTTCTCTCCTTCTTAGGTCTTTCTCTTCAAGTGTATCACTAGGTCTAGGTAGTCTGCTTAGCATCTTCTTAGATCTTTCTCTCCAGCTGTAGTCCCGAGGTATTAGGACAGTGAAGAAATAAAACCACATAAAGTCTTTGAGCTAGTGCAGGCAATCCGTATGAATCATATGCCAAGAAGTAGAGTAGGACTGTGAAACTTGTGGGGTTAGCTTCTTAGGTCTTTCTGCCAATCCCAGGATATTGGCAGTGCCTGGTTTCAGGCTACTCTCCTTACACTAATGCTCTCAACCCAGCTTCTTAGGTTTTTCTGTCAATCCCAGGATATTAACAGCTTCTTAGATGTTTCTCTCCAGGTGTAGGTATTATGCTTAGTAGCTTCTTAGGTCTTTCTCTTTATGTGTAGTCTCAAGATATTAGGACAGTGAAAAAAACAAACCACATAGAGACTTTTAGCTAGAGCGGTAGTTCACGTGTATCATATGCCAAGAAGAAGATTAGGATTGTGAAGCTTGTGAAGTTAGCTTCTTAGGTCTTTATGCCAATCCTAGGATGTCCGATTCCAGGCCACTCCTCCTTACCCTAAAGTCCTCACCCCATCTTCTTAGGTCTTTTTGCCAATCCCAGGATATTAACAACTTCTTAGGTTTTTTTCTCTAGGTGTAGTCCCAGGATATTAGGATAGTGAAGAAACAAAACCACACAGAGTCTATCAGCTAGTGCAGGTAGTCTGCGTGAATCATATGCCAAGAAGCATATTAGGATTGTCAAGCTTGTGAAGTTAGCTTCTTAGATCTTTCTGTCAATCCCACGATGCCGATTCCACCTTACTCTCTCTTACCATAATGTCCTCACCCTAGCTTCTTAGGTATTTCTGTTAATCCCAAGATATTAGCATTACCTGATTCCAAGCCAGTCCCTCTTACCCTAATGCCCTACACAAAGATTCTTAGGTCTACCTGCCAATCCTAGGACATTAGTAGCTTTTTAGGTGTTTCTCTCCTTCTTAAATCTTTCTTCTCCATGTGTACATAGTCTACTTAGCAGCTTCCTAGGTCTTTCTCTCCAGGCGTAGTCCCAAGATATTAGGACAATGAAGAAACAGAACCACATAGAGTCTTTCAGCTAGTGTAAGTAGTCTGCGTGAATTATATGCCAAGAAAAAGACTAGGACTGAACCACAAAGAGTCTTTCAGCTAGCGGCATTGTCCGCGTGAATTATATGCTAAAAAACAGATTAGGATTGTGAAGCTTGTGAAGTTTCAACAAAACCATATTAATACAGCGAAGCTTGTGAAGTTTCACAAAGTATTTCTACTAGTGCATGTAGTCTACATGTACTCTAACAAATGAATCATATGTCAAGAACCAGATTTAAACGGGTGAGATAAGGATTTTCGGTCCTCTACTTTACTAGCTAAGCTATCTCAATCATTCCTAATGCATTAACTTCATTTTTGTTTTAAAAGATTATAGGCCATTTTATTTTTAGCCTTTTAAAAATTTAAGACAATTAGTTTTTGTTTGCATAAATTTACATTTCAAAATTTCATAGTTGACAAAAAATATTAGGCGATAAGATTTCATCTATTTTTAGTAAAATCTAGATCAAAATCCAAGGTTAAATTATTGAAATTATGAATCAATTTAACATTTAATTAGTTATTGAATTGATTCAATTAATTTGAGTAATTTAAGATAAGGTTTTTTCATTTAAATAATTTCTTTTATTTTTTATTTTTTAATATTAAAACAAATTACAAAAATATAATTAAGTTAAAAATATATTGGATTATTTTTCACTTACTTATATCTCTCTCAAGTTATTTATATACATTCTGACATTGACATCTTAATTCTCATTATGAACTATTAATTTCTCGTTACAATTAACTTACATGCTTTTATTTATTTATTTAGTGCATTCATTTTGACATACCAATAGTATGTGTTCGTTCTAAGAAATTTACTTCTTTTATTTTCATTATTAATAAATTTATTTTTCTTATGATATTATTATGAAACTATTACCTCTTGTCAACGTAAATTCATTAATTTTTGTGTGATATAAAATTATGAAATTATTTATTATTATATTTTTTAAAACTAATAAATTATTCTGTTTGACTTTTTTTTATTTTTTTATTGTTAAAATATTTGTGTAATATTTTTTGATAAGTAATCTTTTATTTATTTAAACTTTTTGGAACTGTAAATATTTTGGAAAGGAGGTTTACACAAACTAATTGAAAAGAAATAAACTCATTATTTGAAAATTTTAATTATATTGTAGAGTAACTTGTATATTATAGTAATTCTTAAAATACATTAAAAAGAATTAAAGACAATTAAAAAGTAATAATTAATCAATGATAATAATTAAACAATAATTAAATGTTCTTGATGTCTTTACTTGATTTTTTCATATCATATCATGAGTAGTCAATTTATACAAAAACATTAATTATTATTTATTCCATTTTCCTGTTTATGAGTAGTCAATTTACTAAAAAAAAAAAAAGTCAATTATTAGTTACTCTTCTATAGAACTTTTCAGACCAAGTGATTGTCAATTTACTTAAAAGTATTAATTATCATTTATTTTCCTACACTTTATTAGTCAATTTACACAAAAACATTAATTATTATTTACTCAATTTTTCTGATTATGAATAGTCAATTTACATTAAAATATTAATTGTTATTTACTTTCCTACACATTTTTCTTCTGATGAAGGTAGTCAATTTATGTAAAAACGTTAATTGTTATTTGCTCAATTTTCCTCATCATAGCAGTAAAAAAAAAATTACTTTTTTTCTACGTAACTGTCCTGACCATGATCATGAGTACTCAATTTACTTTAAAACATCATTTATTATTTATTTCCCACACAATTTTTTATATTAAATGTTGGTCATAAAATATTTACATAAAATCATTAGCTATTACATTATGTAATAAATCATTTCTTTATCCTCCGAAAGAATTATTTCTTTAATAAAAAGCATTAATTGTTATATTAGATACTCCCAATAAATTATTTAATAAATAATATTTTAATATTTTTTATTTTTAAATATAATTTAAAATAATTTTTTTGATAAATAATTTATTTAAGATATATTTTTGTCTTCAAGATATATTTCTTTAATATATATTTAAAATTTTGAGGATATACATTTTTTAATATAATATTTTTAAGATATAATTTTTTAAAGATATATTTTTTATTATTAATAATATTTTTCAATATATATTTTTCAATAGTGTAACAGACAAAGGTTAGTAAAGTTATTTTTAAATTGAATAACAACTAACATTTAAATTAAATAACAACTAAAATGAATGTATTGTACAACGTAAAATTATTATTATTGTACAATATAACATAAAAAAGAAAGTAAATCCTTATTTTTGTTATGATTTTTAAAATTATTTTGGAGGATTTTATTTTTCTTTAAATCTTTAATAATATGTATCCAAAACAAAGTTAAAGTAATTTATTTATTTTTGAAATAGTTATTATTTTATATAATTATAACTACAATATATATCTTACAAAACATTTAATTTATAAAATTGAAACCATATATTAAATTGAAATCACATATTTATATAACTAAAACCATATATTAAATTGAAATCACATATTTATATAACTAAAACCATATATAAAGAATTATAGTAGAAAGAACATTTTAATAATTGACTCTATTTTATATTAGTTACATGTATTTTCAGATGATAACCAATATGTTGGGAATTAAACTTGCTCCAAAACATAATAAGGAAGAAAGAAAAAAAGCACACAAAAAGATTAACGTGGTTCGGTGTTTCAAGACCTAATATACGATCTTTTTGGGATAAAATTTACTATGTGTAATTTTTGAACAGAAAAATCACAAACCCTCGCAACAGTGTAATTTTTGAACGGAAAAGAAAATCACAAACCCTCGACAGAATGTGATCTTTGAACATAAGAAAAATCACAAACACTCACCACAGTTGATTTTTGAACGGAAGAAAAATCAAAAACCCTCGACATAGTGTAGTTTTTGGACGGAAACTACAAACCCTCACCATAGTGTAGTTCTTAGACTGAAGAAAAACTACAAACCCTCGCTACATTTTTGACACACACTACCTAAAATCTAAAACATCCATTATAAATTCAAGGATGTGGTGAAGTGAATAAAACCTAATACTCTACCTTATATAGGTTTTTCACTCACATCTCTTTCTAATACTTTCCGACATAGGACTTTGAATCAACAAAACTCAACACATAATTTTGAATTAATTTTCACGTAATTGATATTTCTAAACAGAAACCAAATATCAATTAAGAGACTTTTTTTTTTTTTTATCTTCTGTAATCTTACACCTTTCAAAATCAATGTAAACATGTCTACCAAATTTAAGAATAAAAGTAAATTTTTACTCTAATATTTTTAATAATAATTTATATATTTTTAAAAAATAATTTCTCTTTGTTTCATCTAATTATCTTTAATGGAAACCATCTATTTCTATATAATTTTTATTCAATTTTATTTATCTTTTTTTTTTATCTATTTCACACCTATTTTTTCTCTTTTTCAACCTAACAAACTTTGTCCCGTGCTTTTATGTTTGCAATGCTTTCTTCTGCGTCACTTATTTCTTTAGATTTGGGAGTATCGCTTTATCTTGTAATTATTGATTTCAAATCCTACGAAGAATGGTATAGTTTTCATTTTTTAATTTAATAATAATTTATAATTTTTCAAAAATAAAGAAAAATTCTATCATATTTTTTTTTTATCTATTTCTCTTCGATCAAATCTATCTTTTATCAAATATAATTTAATATTTATTTTATTTCTCAACTATTACAATTATTTTCTTTTTATTTCTCTTATATTTTTCTTCAATTAAATAATTATTTTAATACTAAGCTAGATAAAAATTTCATTTTGATCTTTAACAAATTGAAAAAGGTTTTTAAATTAAAGTTTTACTTATTATCTTAATATTTTTTCTTTTGTAAAAACATGTTATATAACTATTATCTATTAGTATTCATGAAAATATAAATAAGACAGATAAAATAATACATAATTTAAACCTTGCATAGAAAAAATATAATAAAATTTTTTTAAAAATTATTTCTAGTTGATCACACGGTGCTCCCACGAACATATCACATTATCACACTTAGGGGCGACGCCCCCCACCCCAATTGTATTTTTTAACTTATATATATATAATAATAATAATAATAATAATAATAATAATAAAAAAATTCTAATAATAATAACAATAATTATATATAATTATATATTATGTATATATAATAATTATATATTATATATAATTAGTAATAACAATAGTAATAAAAATTATTATTATATATGATAATTATTATGTATTAATAATAATAATAATAATAATAATAATTACTATTATAATTATATTATATATATATAATAATAATAAATTTTTTAATAATAATAATAATAAATTTTAATTTTAAGATTCTTATTTAATTTCTTTTTAAATGTAATTTTATGTAATTTTTTGAAATTACATACAAGTGTATCGCATACACTTGTAATTTCTGTAATAATATTTAATTTTTGAATATTTCACGAAAAATATCAGTAATTAATTAGATTAATTTAACTAAATTATATAATGTTAATAAATAACGAAATACTCCATATAATTTTAATTTTAGTAATTAATATTCAATATTTTCATTCAATACAAGGTGCATGGAAAAAAAAAGTAGGGCTACACAACAATGGTTAATACTCCTTGAAACCTGGGTCAATACTAAGCCTATCTATCTCTCTTAAAAGAGAAAAATTTGTTATGAGTTCTTATAGTTAGAACCTGTTTTGACAAAAATTTGTTATAAAGAGCGGACCGCAACTAGACCTGAGAAAATACTTTCAGGCATCCTCTCATTGAGGAGGTCTTAGATAGAAGATGAGCCGACGGTAGGATTCTTTCTCTTAAGTTTCTTTCTCTTAAGTTTCTTTCCTCCTTCCATCTGATATTCATGCTGCTTTTTGAGTTTGAGTTCAATCTCTTTGAGTTCTAGAAAATAATTGAGTTCAATCTCTTTAATTCTCTTAAGTTTCTTTCATGTATCCATTCTGATATCCATGCTGTTTTTTGAGGGTATTTAAATCTCTTTTGAGTTCTAGAAAATAATTTATTTTATAAAATAGAAAATAATAGAAAATAATTTGTTTTATAATTCTCTTAAGTTTCTTTCATGATATCATGATATCTTTTCAGGGTACTTAAATCTCATTGAGTTCTAGAAAATAATTTATTTTATAAAAAATTCTTTCTTTTCGAAAAGATATATATCAGATTAAATCATCAATTAGATAATTAAATATTATTTTTAAAATAATTTTATATTCAATATTTTATTTTTAAAATTTTTATTCATATAATTATTAATAATTTAAAAATTAAATAAGAGAAATTTATTTTATAAAAGACCATACAAGCTATCTTAACTATATTTTTTTTTAAGATTGTTTATTAAGAAAATATTGTTTAGGCGAATCTAAGCAAGATTGTACATTATAAAAGCTATCATATAAATACTGTTTATAGAAATATTTTTCAAGAACATTTATTTTATATAATTAAAATTATGTATAAAAATTTATATTACAATTTTTTAAAACTTTATATGATTAAAAACATGTACAAAAATTTATATTAAAACTTTTTCCTTTGAAAAATGGTTATATTTTAATTAAATTAAAAATACAAAAATTAAGATTATTCTAAAATTTTGAGTTATTTTCTCATCGGACGAAAATAATTTAGATAGTTTTGATCATTTATTATTAGCAATTTAATATAAATAAATATTATTCATTATCAGCGACATAAATATATTTTTTTTTTATTTATGAAAGATTGTTTTTATAGCACAGACCAGGCATAACACAACAGCACACAACAGCATGTTGTGCCCATTCCACATGGAATAAGAAACTCTGCATAGTAGACAGTACACTAATTAACGGACAATCTATAGAAAACATAAACCGATATTTGAATACAAACATGTAAACTCCTAAAGTTTGAGGTTTGATAATAATTAGGTGTGACACGAGGCACATGTGCAATCTGTTCCACATTTGCATCCATTTCCAGTAGCCACATTCTTGGCACACGAGCATGGATTGCAGTCACAGTGCTCCCCACATGAACATGTCATGTGATCACCTCCTCCGGTGACACTTGCACTACTTCTACACCTGTCATTTGTGTAATGATATTTAATTTCTAAATATTTCACTTAACACATATATATATAAATAATTAATTAGATTAATATAACTAAATTATATAATGTTGTAAATATTTCTCTACATTAAAAAAATTAATTTTTAATCTTTATCTCAACTTTTAACTATCCAACCCTATCTGAGAATAGAATATCATAAAGATATTATTAACACAATGACTTAATATTACTGAAATTATGAACATAAATAAATAAGAAAGGTCATTGTTAAAATTATGAACATAAATAAATAAGAAAGGTCATTGTTAAAATTATGAACATAAATAAATAAGAAAGAGACCTGCAGCCAGAACCACCAGTACATGGAACTGAGCAGCCACATTTATTATCACATACTACCACCCTTCTTAGTGCACCTACACCTGTATCAGCCATCTTGTTTTTCCCTGCATATATTGTTCTTTAGTTCGTCCAGAATGACCCATATATGTATGTGTAGCATTTTGTATATATGACAAGAGAATAACAAATGTTGTCTTCATACAACTTCACACTCTACGTGGCGACAACTTTACATGCAATTCAACCACGTAGATATAGAGATGTGTAGAACTAGAAATACGTAGAACAAACACCAAATATGTAGAACAAACACGAAACTATCCATATAGAACTAGAGATATGTTGAATGATGACACGTCTCTTGTTAGTTGTCAACTCCTCACTAGATAAGCACAGATTCATTTGTTAGTTTGGGCCTCACTTCCTTCACTTCTTCTTAATTTATTTATTTTATTTATATTATGATAATTAGTTTTAGAGTAAACAATTACCATGTTAATAATTTGTATGATGTGAATTTATCGAAAATTACAATATAAATAATTTTGTTTGAAAAAATATTAATAATAATTTCTATTTTATAATAAATAATTTTTTTTATTAATAATACATTAAAATTTATTCTTATTTTTCATTTTGATGATATAACGATTTGAATAATGATATTTAATATTATTTATTTTTCTATTATCTTGATAAAACTATTTGTATTATAATTATATATTTTCCAAACTAATGATGTTTTTTTTTATTTCTCTTTTTCCACTGTTCTTAATGATTACATTTGTTTTTTCTTTTAGTGATAGGATGTTGTATATAAACTAACTCTAGTAATACATCATTAGACGAAGAATCTGTGATTTAATTATAAATGTATTTACTTAATACTCTTTTTTATATATATATATATATATTATTAATCAGAATTTATGGTTCGTTAAATATTTTTCTCTTATTAATTAGTTTTTCTAACTTAAATTGATATCATAAGCTTTTAAATACGTCAACCGATTAAATAAGCTTTTAAAAAATTTGAAATCTTTAAAAAAATTTGAGGGTAAAAGTTTCGGGTGAGTTTGAAACTATTTTTTTTTAAGTGTTCTTTTTTAAGATGAATATAGTTGTTCGACTTTAGTTTATAAGGAAGATGAACTAATTTTTTCGTCTTCACAAGGTAATGATACGTGTTTAGGAGAGTTGTTGTGGAGCAGATAGGTGGCTAATTTGTAGTGGTTGCATGATGACGTAGTAAAAGTCGAACTCATAAGTTCGTCTTCAATCTCATGCTGTCACGTGGCAAGCTCTGATTGGACAGTTAACATAAGTTTTGACCAGTTAAAAATAACAATAAAACATAAATTTAAATTACAATCAAATCAAGTAATAAGATCCATTATAAGTAGATATTTAATAGGTAATGAATATGCAACATTTCAAGTAGTTGATGATGTTGATGTAAATCTTATGATTATTCATTTTGAACAACAGGACATGGGTCATATAGAATTATGTGTAGAAGTACCTCGTCATATAATAATGATTTTGTTTTTGAGAATGATAGTTGTAGCTCATATGATGAAGGTTGTACGAGATTAAATTCATACTACAAGAAAAATAAGAATTAGACACAAAATAAATTTTGTCTTATTCTAGTGTAATATTTTTTTTTTCAAAAAAATTAGACACAGAATTAGAGATGGAAATGTTTCTGTGTCTAAATGAACAGAAAATTTTGTGTCTAATCCGTTTTAAAACTAATATTTTTAGCAGAAAAAAATATTTTATGACGACAATTTGACACAGAATTAGACATGGAATTTGTGACGTGTCTAAATTGTTTAGAATTTCAATGTCTAATTTCGTGTCAAAATCAATTTTTTTTTGTGTTTAGTTTATTTTTCAACAATTTAGAGATGAAATTACACATGCATTTATTCATGTAAAAATTTAGAATTTTTTTTATTAAAAAATAGAATTTTTTTTTCTCATTTTAATCTTTTATTTTGTTTATTTTATTTTTTCCTTTTCTTCTTACACTTCAATTTTAAATTTTTGAAATCTCTTTTCCCCTTTCTCTAATTATCCTCTTTAATTGCTTGAATATAAAACCCTACAAGTTTTGATTTCAAATTTGTTTTCCGGATACCCTCACTTGGTCTAGAACTTTATTATTTTGCAGGAGATTAAGAAAACATGGAGAGCCGGAGTTTGGCCTTGATCTTGAGATCGAGAGAACAACTCGCTCACTCTCAAAAGTAAGAAGAGAAGCAAGAGCACAATTTCCAGTAGCCCCTATCAATATGAACATGGATCCTCCACAAAATGACCAACCGAGGACCCTTGCTTAGGAGAGCAGGAGCAACCTGAGATTTGACTCATCCATCGTATTACCACCGGGCATTACACACAGCGAAAACGGGCATCTCATTCCCTATTTTTGCCAAACTGTTCAGTTTCATGGACACCCTCATGAGGATGCAACTGACCATATTAGAAACTTCCTCTACGAGTGCAACCATATGATTAGCAAACCCGGAGATCACTTGATGGAGGTCCATCTATCACAAACATGGAAGTCAATGATTCTAGGAGAGTCACAAGGTCAATGCTCAAGAGGATTGAAGAAGAAGAAGAGTTGAAGTTGACCCAAAGTCAAAGTCAACATGAAAGTCAACAAGTCTTCTTGGTCAACAAGCCTTGTAATAGTCTTAGAATCATTTGAACTTATAATTAGTAATTAGGACTCAATAATTTTGGTTTAGCTTGGCAAGTGTATGCCACGGCTTGTAATAGCTCAAGAATACCGAAATTGTATGCTAAAGTGGGAGAGAGTGGAGCACACTCTCCCTAGAGAGGGTGGGAGAGATTTGGAGGGAAGTTAGTGACAATTCCACTAACTCACTTTCAAACTAGGTCGTGAGATGAGATCTCCACCAAAGGCTAGGATGAATTCGTGAAAGCATGGCTTAACACATGTATGCAAGATTGAATTTAAGCCTCTTGATCTAGATTCAATCAAGTGGAGGAAATTCAAACTTGAGTCACATGTCTCTTGCCACTTAAGAGTGAATTTCAACCTCTTGATTTAGATCTAATCAAAGGGTTGGAATTCAAACTTAAGACACATGTTCCATGCCTTTGCTTAGCTTCACCGTGGCCACTTGATTCCTTGTTAATCCTAAGGAAGAGATTGGTGATCCGTGTGAGGTGCCTCTCATGGCTTGCCACACGTTGATCTTGATCTTAATCCAAGGATTAGGAATGGATCTAGTTTTCAAATTTTTGGCGCCAACCACTAGCATATAAATAGGGAAAATTCTGAATTGTAAACACTTTTGATGAATTTTAGAAAGAAGTATATTGCTTGAGAGAGAAAGTTTCTCTTCTAGGTTTCTTGAGTAAACCTCTTATGAGTCTTATCATGGTGCATTCTCCATGTGGCGATTCTACCTAGAGCTTATTGCTTCTAGCATGGCGCTCCTCATCTTCTTCTCTACTCCATTTTATACTTTTCTTCTTCTTTGAGTGTTCTATTCCACAATTCCATTCATCTAGCCGTGAGATTCATGCTTGTTGAAGTGAAGATTGGGCAAACTAGTGAGACTTCCATGGAAGGCTTACATCAAGTGGTATCAGAGCTTGTTCCTTCTTCAAGTGGAATTTCATATCCGTGAGTTTAAACTTCTAGATATCGAATTTTCTTTTGAATTTTCTTCTTCCTTGAGTCATGTTCTTGTTCATCTTTGAGTTCCTTGAGTTGTCTTGAAATCTTGTTGAGAAAATCATTGAAATCCATGTCTAATTAGCCGATAGCCTTGTTTTTGAACTTGTCTTCATTTTTTGTTCGGTGAAACTTGTAGATCCATGTGTTATCTTGTGTTTTGATTTGAAATCTGGAAAATATCACATATATTCATGTTTTTGTTCGGTCAAATTGAGTTAATTAGTAGTAATTTCCAATTTCTTGAATTACTTATCCATTAGTACTTGTTTCCATATGCTAGTATCAATTTTGCTTCTAATTCTTGTGAAATTTGGTGTACCGTGAGCTATCTATCATTGTATGCCCTGTTTCCTCTGTTTTGGTACTACACTTGAGCCTATAATTCTGTACATTCAAGTTCATACATGCAAAATTGAGACATCAACATCATTACATGCTAGTAGAGTGCTTACTATAGGTTTAAATCCCTATTACACCTTGTAGTAGCATTAGCACTAGTAGTTGAGCTTGGAATGCTTGTTTTAGGCAAAATATATATCGGTCCAGTAGCTTAGACACAAGAAAAGAAAAGAAAACAAGTGATAGAAAAGAAATCAAGTGAAAATAAATCAAAACAAGAAGAAAACAAGTGAGAAAATTCAAAAGAAAGCTAGAAAAAGAGCCTTGAAAAGTACTAGAAATTTTGAGTACTTGAAGTGAATTTTAGTGGACTTGTAAATGCTGTCCAGCAAGCTATCAAAGTGTTAAAGAAGTGTTAAGAAAATTTGAGCAAGAAAAATTGGACTTAGAGCTAAGACATAACACACTCATTCACCTAGTAAAATTACTAGTAGCTTGGAAATTAGCCTAGTAGTGTGTACTTGTGACTAGCTTGTTTTGACTCAAATTTTTGCATAATTGAGACTTGCTGTATTTGATACTTGTCCAGCCATATATTACTGAACTTACATCATTTTTATTGGTATCAAATTAGTGCATTAATAACTTGAACACTACTTGTGCCGCAAGCCCCAAAATTGTGCTCAAAACCGGTTTCTAAATTGATCACTACCAAATTTGAGTTTGTACTTGATTATTTGCTTGTCTTGGTTAGTGATTGATCCAGCATATTCTCTAATTCCTTGCTGTCCAGTTTGTGCCATTGTCACATATCATTCCATTCCTTGAGTTTGAGTAGCTTATTCCTTCATTTTAGCTTTTATTGCTTGTCCTTTTGGAATCTTGAGTTTTCTCTAGAGTTTTTTGCCATTTTTCTTGGAATTCTTGAGCTTGAAAGTAGAGTTGTTCCTCTTTCACATGGACTTGTAGCCATATTTTTGCTTGAGTTGAGGTTCACCTAAGAAGCTTAAGAGGAGAATTGAGTGGTAAAAGGCTAGAGAGAACACTAGAGAAAGAGCCACTAAGAGTGCATACACGAGTTGATATTTGAGTGACACACTTAGTGAGTGGTAAGGTCCTTGATTATTATTTCTTTGTGTACTAACCCTTTCATTGCAGCTATGGATAGTCCACTTAGCGTTGGAAATGATTTGTCTCCCAAGACTAAGAGAATGATGGACTTCATGACGGAAAAATTCAACCATTTGCAAAATGAGATGAATGAGTTGAGAGAAGATAGTGAAAGGAGATTTAGGGATGAAGGGAGTAGGAAGGGCCGAGAGGTAAAAGGAAAGGGATACTATGAAGGAGGGAGTAAAACCAATAGGGGAAGTAGAAGTGAGAGAGGGAGCCAAGGAGGACACTACTACTCACCTAGAGATAGTGATGAGGGTAGTAACCATGAAGAGAGTGATGCCTATAGGGAATATGAGAATGAGAGGGAGCATAGAAGAGGGAATGACCGAGGCACTTATAGGAGGCAACCTTTCATGCATAGGAGGTATTTTGGAGAGGAGGAGCAAAGAGGTTGGGAAGCCAATACTAGGATTACTCTTCCAAAGTACCTAGGAGAAGGAGGAGCCGAAGGCTTACTTGATTGGATCATGAAGGTTGACCAAGTGTTTTCTTGCAACCCTACCTTGAGTGAGGAGAAGAGACTCAACCTTGCCATACTAGAGTTTGAGGGATATGCTTTGGTTTGGTGGAACCAAATTCTCATAGATGCCGAAAAGAGGAGGAGACCTTCCATTATCTCTTGGACACAATTGAAGGATGCTCTTAGAGGGAGGTTTGTTCCTAAATCTTATGTGAGAGATTTGCATATCAAGCTCCAAAGGTTGACACAAGGAGGAAGAAGTGTGCAAGAATATTACAAAGATCTTGAGCTTACTATGATGAGGGCCGATTGCCAAGAAGAGAAGGAAGCTACCTTAGCAAGGTTCACCCATGGATTGAATAATTTGATCCAAGACGTCTTGGAACTTCAAAGCTATAGGACCTTGGAAGAAGCTATCCATAAGGCCGAGAAGATAGAGGCTCAAATGAAGAGGAAGTTCACCATGAAGAAGTCCTATACTAGTGGTTCTTCAAGTTGGAAGGAAAGGCAAAAGAAGGAGGGTTCATTCAAGCCTTCTTCCAAATTTGGCCGAGAAGACAAGGGTAAGGATGTTCCTAAATTAAATTCTAAACCATCTAACATTAAGTGTTTTAAATGTTTAGGACATGGACACATTGCTTCTCAATGCCCAAACAAGAAGACCATGGTAATGAGGATGGATGGAGGAGTCACAAGTGAAGAATCTAACCACTCTTCAAGTGAGCATGAAGGAGAAGGTGCAAGTGGGCATTCAAGTGAAGAGTTGGCCGAAGAAGGTGACCTCCTCATGGTGAGAAGGATGCTAGGAAGTGCCTACCATGAGCTTGATGATACTCAAAGGGAAAACATCTTCCACACAAGATGTAACATTCAAGGGAAGGTTTGCTCTTTGATTATAGATAGTGGTAGTTGCACAAATGTGGTGAGCACTAGATTGGTAGAAAAGCTTGATTTGAAAACTTCCCCACACCCTAAACCATATAAGTTACAATGGCTTAGTGAGAAAGGTGAATTAGTAGTTGATAGGCAAGTTTTAGTTGCTTTTACCATAGGAAGATATAGTGATGAAATTTTATGTGATGTAGTTCCTATGGAGGCCACTCATATGCTACTACGTAGACCTTGGCAATATGATAGACATGCTTTACATGATGGTGTAGCTAACACTTATGTATTTTCTCATGTTGGCCGTAAGGTTCACCTCAAGCCATTATCACCAAGGGAGGTTATTGAAGATCAAATCAAGATGAAGATGAAAAGAAAGGAAGAAAAGAAAGCCTTGGCCGAGAGTTCCAAGGCGAACCAAAACTCTAAGGGCTCGGTCGAGAGCTCTAAGACACTTTCAAAGCTTACTACTCCAAACCCTAAGCCTAAAAGCAAGAAAGAAAAGGCCAAGAGTAGTGAAGGGACTAAGGGAAGTTTCTTAATTGAGAGATGAGAGGTTAAGAGGGAATTCCTAGCTAGAAAATCTATGTACTTATGTTTGCCTTCACCTTTAATTTTGAATGCTACATGTATAGGTGATCAAAGTGCTTTGGATGACATGCTAGAGGAGTTTGGAGATGTATTCCCCAAGGAGATACCTCACGGCCTACCACCATTGAGAGGGATAGAGCACCAAATTGACCTTATTCCGGGTGCACCTCTCCCTAATAGGCCAACCTATAGAACCTCACCTCAAGAAACACATGAAATAGAGAGGCAAGTGCAAGACTTCCTTAGCAAGGGTTGGGTGAAGGAGAGCTTGTCTCCATGTGCTTCACCCGTGATACTTGTTCTTAAAAAGGAGGGAACATGGCGCATGTGCACAGATTGTAGGGCAATCAATAATATCACCATAAGGTATCGCCACCCCATCCCTAGACTTGATGATCTTTTAGATGAATTGCATGGTTCCACTATTTTTAGTAAAATAGATCTTAAGAGTGGATACCATCAAATTAGGATGAAAGAAGGGGATGAATGGAAAACGGCCTTCAAAACTAAGTTTGGTTTGTATGAATGGCTTGTGATGCCTTTTGGATTGTCAAATGCGCCTAGTACCTTCATGAGGTTGATGAACCATATCTTAAGAGAGTTCATTGGAAAGTTTGTTGTAGTGTATTTTGATGATATTCTTGTATATAGCAAATCTTTTCATGAACATTTAGATATTTGAGGCATGTTTTAATAGCTCTTAGGACACAAACCTTGTATGCTAACAAAGATAAATGCACATTTGCCACGGATAGTGTGGTGTTTCTTGGTTTTGTTGTGAGTTCTCTAGGTGTACAAGTGGATGAAGCAAAGGTGAAAGCTATAAAGGATTGGCCGACCCCTACTAGTGTGAAGGAAGTGAGAAGCTTCCATGGTTTGGCAAGTTTCTATAGGCGGTTTGTCAAAGATTTTAGTACCATTGCTTCACCATTGAATGAGCTAGTCAAGAGGGAAGTACCATTTCTTTGGGAAGAACCTCAAGAACTTGCTTTTAATTTACTTAAGGATAAGCTTTCTAATGCTCCTATCTTGTCTTTACCTAATTTTTCACTAACTTTTGAGCTTGAGTGTGATGCCTCAAATTTAGGTATTGGTGCGGTTTTAATTCAAGAAGGCCACCCCATTGCTTATTTTAGTGAGAAGTTGAAGGGAGCACAATTGAGGTCATTCCAAACTTGGCAACACTACTTACTACCCAAGGATTTCATTGTGCATTCGGATCATGAAGCCTTGAAGTACCTCAAGAGCCAAGGGAAACTCAACAAGAGGCATGCTAGGTGGGTGGAGTTCATTGAGACTTTTCCTTATATCATCAAGCACAAGAAAGGGACCACAAACATTGTAGCCGATGCCTTGAGTAGGAGGTATACCCTTCTTTCTTTGATTGAATCTAAATTAATTGGTTTTGAACATGTGAAGACCTTGTATGCTAGGGATAATGATTTCGGCCTCATGTACCAAGAGTGTACCAAAGGTGTTTTTAAGGATATCTTTAGGTACAAAGATTATCTTTTTAAGGGAAATTGCTTGTGTGTACCTAATTGTTCCTTAAGAGAACTTTTGATATGTGAATCACATGAGGGTGGGATCATGGGACATTTTGGAATAGATAAGTTGCCACATTGCATGAGCACTTCTTTTGGCCAAAAATGAAAGTACAAGTTTCTAAATTTGTGAGAAGATGCATCACTTGCAATAAGACAAAATCTAAGCTATCTAG
This sequence comes from Hylodesmum podocarpum, assembly GCA_026586105.1. Taxonomy (NCBI): domain Eukaryota; kingdom Viridiplantae; phylum Streptophyta; class Magnoliopsida; order Fabales; family Fabaceae; genus Hylodesmum; species Hylodesmum podocarpum. Next base: position 34,057 of record JALJEV010001412.1, on the reverse strand, counting down.
CCATGGTCTTTACATACCCTTACCCGTGCCTACTTCACCTTGGCTAGACATATCCATGGACTTTGTCCTCGGTTTGCCTAGAACCAAGAAAGGTTCAGATTCCATCTTTGTTGTGGTGTGTAGGTTTTCAAAAATGGCTCATTTCTTACCTTGCCACAAGACGGATGATGCTTCTCATATTGCTACTTTATTCTTCAAAGAAGTAGTAAGGATCCATGGTATGCCACAAAGCATTGTAAGTGATAGGGATGCCAAGTTCCTTAGTCACTTTTGGAGATCACTATGGGGGGAAGACTTGGTACAAAACTCCTTTTCTCTACTACTTGCCACCCCCAAACGGATGGTCAAACGGAGGTAGTCAATAGAACCTTAGGGCAATTACTTATGAGTTTTGTGAAGGATAATATCAAAACTTGGGAGGAATGTCTACCACATGTAGAGTTTGCTTACAATAGAGTAGCTCATTCTACTACTTCTTTATCTCCTTTTCAAGTTGTATATGGTGTTAATCCACTAACCCCTCTTGATCTTGCTTGTATTCCTTTTGATTTTGTTGATGATAAGCAAGGAGTGAAGCATGCCGAGAAGATCCAAGAACTACATGCTAAGGTTAAAGCAAGGATTGAGAAGAAGAATGCACAATATGCCAAGGCCCACAACAAGAACCGTAAGCCCTTTGATTTCAAAGTGGAAGACTTGGTGTGGTTGAATCTTAGAAAAGAGAGATTTTCCAATTTGAGGAAATCTAAATTACTCCCTAGAGGAGATGGACCTTTTAAAATTATTGAGAAATTAGGCCCTAATGCTTGTAAACTTGACCTTCCTCAAGATTTTGGTGGAAGTAACTCTTTTAATGTTTGTGATCTTTCACCTTTTGTAGGATTTCAGGAAGATGACAACTTGAGGACAAGTTGTGCTCAAGAAGGAGGGTTTGATGGAGGTCCATCTATCACAAACATGGAAGTCAATGATTCTAGGAGAGTCACAAGGTCAATGCTCAAGAGGATGTAAGAAGAAGAAGAGTTGAAGTTGACCCAAAGTCAAAGTCAACATGAAAGTCAACAAGTCTTCTTGGTCAACAAGCCTTGTAATAGTCTTAGAATCATTTGAACTTATAATTAGTAATTGGGACTCAATAATTTTGGTTTAGCTTGGCAAGTGTATGCCACGGCTTGTAATAGCTCAAGAATACCGAAATTGTATGCTAAAGTGGGAGAGAGTGGAGCACACTCTCCCTAGAGAGGGTGGGAGAGATTTGGAGGGAAGTTAGTGGCAATTCCACCAACTCACTTTCAAACTAGGTCGTGAGATGAGATCTCCACCAAAGGCTAGGATGAATTCGTGAAAGCATGGCTTAACACATGTATGCAAGATTGAATTTAAGCCTCTTGATCTAGATTCAATCAAGTGGAGGAAATTCAAACTTGAGTCACATGTCTCTTGCCACTTAAGAGTGAATTTCAACCTCTTGATTTAAATCTAATCAAAGGGTTGGAATTCAAACTTAAGACACATGTTCCATGCCTTTGCTAAGCTTCACCGTGGCCACTTGATTCCTTGTTAATCCTAAGGAAGAGATTGGTGATCCGTGTGAGGTGCCTCTCATGGCTTGCCACACGTTGATCTTGATCTTAATCCAAGGATTAGGAATGGATCTAGTTTTCAAATTTTTGGCGCTAACCATTAGCATATAAATAGGGAAAATTCTGAATTGTAAACACTTTTGATGAATTTTAGAAAGAAGCATATTGCTTGAGAGAGAAAGTTTCTCTTCTAGGTTTCTTGAGTAAACCTCTTATGAGTCTTATCATGGTGCATTCTCCATGTGGCGATTCTACCTAGAGCTTATTGCTTCTAGCATGGCACTCCTCATCTTCTTCTCTACTCCATTTTATACTTTTCTTCTTCTTTGAGTGTTCTATTCCGCAATTCCATTCACCTAATCGTGAGATTCATGCTTGTTGAAGTGAAGATTGGGCAAACTAGTGAGACTTCCATGGAAAGCTTACATCATCAATAGATTACGGTTTTTCCCATACACACTTCATGGGGAGGCCAAAATCTGGCTACAGACGCAACCTATAGGTAAATTTTCAAATTGTGCTAACCTTGAGGAATGCTTTTTGAACAAGTTTACCAATGAAGGTAGGCGAGACAGCCAAGCCCGTGCTATATACGCCTTCAAGATGGAGGATGATGAGAACTTCGCACAGGCCTGACACAGATTTAGAACACTCCAAGCAAAATGTCTCACGCAGGATATAAACAACATCGTGCTGGTAGAATTATTCATTCAAGGACTAAAACATGAAGATCTAAGTAACCTTGACTTGGCAGCTGGAAGATGCCTACGAGAGCTCAAAATAGCAGAAAAGTGCCTCGTGGCACGATCTTCGCAACACAGTAAGAGGGAAACCTCAAACCCCAAAGGTGTACACGCGTATCCACCGAAACTGCTCTTGAGGCAAAACTAGAGGCACTTAAATAAGCCACCAACGCTTGGAGAAATTAGTGACAGAAAATGCAGGGAAAACAACCACACCATCCACCACCGAACCGTCGCAGCAAGCACAACCATCTGTGTGTTAAAATTGTGGAGGTAATCCTTACTTTTGTAGTTGTTTTTCTGCTAACGAATATGTTAATTATGTAGGTCAACAGAAAAGGTTCGACTACAATAATTTTGGGAATTCCAACTATAGAAACCATCTTGGTTTCTCTTGGAAAGATAATTCTCAAACACAAAAGCCTTCGTTCCAGCCTCAACAAGAAAAAAAGAACGATTTCGAGGCCTTGTCTAAACAGATCGCGGATAGCTGCAAGATGCTCTCTGACAACCAAAATGCGTTCAGGGAGGAGGTGAATAAACAATTCACAGAATTGGCAAGCAACCAGAAAAATCAATACACAAAGTTCCTGGAAGTTTTCAGCAAAACTGAGGTAACCATCCCGTTCCTTGAAGCTTTAAAATTAATGACAATTTATGCAGGAAATTTGCACCAAAAAGCGCAAGCTACCAGAAAAAGAAGTAGTGGTCTTGAATGAAGAATGTACTGTTGTCTTGACCAACAAGCTACCACCTAAAAAGAAAAATTCGAGAAGCTTCACGATCCCATGCTACATCGGGGAGACTTACTTCCGGAGGTCATTATTGGATCTTAGTGCAAGCATTAACCTCATGCCCCTATCAATATTCCAAAAGTTGGGGGTGGGAAAATTAAAGCCCACAATGGTTTCATTGCAGTTAGCGAACCGATAGCTAGCATTCCCAAAGGGTGTACTAGAGAACACACTAGTACAAGTTAACTAAATGATTATCCTGACAGATTTCATCGTGCTTGATATGGAGGAAGACCGGGAAGTACCATTAATATTGGGAAGGCCCTTTTTTGCAACTGCAGGAGCATTGATTGATGTGGAAAAAGGAGAGCTAACACTGAAAGTTCTTGGGCAGCATGTCACCTTCAACGTATTTGAAGAAGCCAAGTGATCCATGGAGAAAAATTTGTGCAAAGCGGCAAATACCTTGGACCACATCACATTGGCATATGAAGACCTAGGTAATGAACTGAACCCTACTCTTAATTTAGCTTATGATATTAACATTGCATGTTCAGTCACTCTTAGGGAAGGGGAGTCACTTGTTCAAACCCCTTCTTCGGCAAAGGACCACAACCTAAACCCGGAGATAGATCCACAAAAATCCAATAAACCGGGAGGAGTAACGTGGAATGGAGAACCTAAACAAGAATCACACCACTGTTGTGATAAAGGTAAGCATCCTTCTTCTCTAAACTGTGTAAATTTAATTGAGGATGATCACGATTCGTAGGTGCAGCTACAAGCAGCTCCTAACTTAGGGAAAACTACTGTCATTGGACTATTGTTGAACACAAGTGATGATGGAGATCCTATTGAGCCCAAGAACTCCATCCCAAATTGTAGTCCAACATGAGACGAAGCTCAGTCCAACATAGGGACTTAAAAGCAAAGTGTTAACGGGAGACGACTTAAAAGTTCAGTTTCCTTTCACTACTCACTACTTTAAGGCACGCAATTTAACTTTTATGCTTTAATATTCAGATTAGGATCTCTGTTAGGTATCTTGATATGTTTTTAGTTCTCTAGGAATTTGAAGTGACCGTGAGTAGAATGCATGCTTAGGATGATTTTATTCGATTGAAAGTGACTATTGCATGTTTGTATTGATAGCCTTAAGTTAATAAGCATGCTACATTGCGAGTTGGAGTGCCAAAACATGATTTTTAAGATTTTCGAGCCTACCTCGCGTGAGTTACAGGTCACTATCAGCAACCACGCGCGAGGTGAATGACGCTTCAAATTCTTTAGCTTCAGAGGTGATCTCGCGCAAGTTGTAGAGCCATCTCAACAACTTCGCGCGAGTTAAACCTTAAAATTTGAAAATCTTCTCCCTCTAAGGCAAACCTTGCGCGAGTTAATAGTGTTGCGCGCGAGTTACCCACGATTTTCCAGAAAGTCTAAATTAGATGCTATTTTAAACATTCCAATTATATACCATGCATCTATAATATGAGGTTGACTATTCCATGCTTAAATCTCACTGTTGTGTATCCATTCTTGATTGATTATTCCTTGTTGTATTGTGAATCTAAACATGAGCAAACTCTTGAAATTGATTGATTACATGCCTGTTAGTGATTCTCCTTACTGCACCTCTCCCTTTTACTTAATTGGCTTCTCTGTTTATGCAGATGCATAGATCAAAGAGAAGCAAACGCCTAGATGGTGTAGGTCCTTCAACTACATATATAGTAGAGATCAATGAGCAGAGCCTCACTAACGAGGATGCGAAGGAGCGCTATCAACACATCATCAGTAGGGAAGTTATACCAGAGAGGCCCTTCACCTGCACCGCCTTAGCGAGGTGGGCACCTATTACAACTGTCCTAGAGGCTAGGCATTGGACATCATGGCTATCTAAGCCACTTGTGCTGGTTCGACCGACACTAGTTCGCGAGTTCTATGCGAACTTTAGACATGAGGAGCATGGCACGGTGCTTCTCTGAGGAGTTCAGGTAGATTTCTCAGCCCAGGCCATTCACACTTATTTTCGTATTCCACAGGTACCACACTTCCGGAGCGCAACCCTAGAATTATCAGAGATTCTAGCCACCATTTGTGTACTGAGGGCCAGGTTCGTACATCAGAGAGTCGCACCACCTCGGCTAGCCCGAGGGGACCTTGTTCTCACAACAAAGGTGTGGCTGAAGTTGATAGAGATGAGGGTGAGTCCAGCAGATAGGCCTGGAGCAGTCCTTTATTCCAAAGCACTATTGATCTGGAGCACTATTGACAGGGGTAGAGATTCGTCTGGGAGACGAGATTAGGATGGCCATCAATGCTATCACTTCCGGCAGTTTTGGATTGGCCTCGATGATCACTGACATGGCCATAACTGTTGGAGTTACACACTATGTCGGTGAGGTCGTCCTACTGAATCGTCACCCATTCACACTCACCGACATAGCCCGTTTATATGAGGAGGCGCAACCACAACAGGAGGCACCAGCAGTAGACACTGATGAACTGATGGTCACTCCACCACCGACACCCTCCGCTCCATCCAGTCCAGCAACACCACTTCCCGCCACCGAGTCGACAGCATCCTCCACTCACATCCAGGAGTTGTTGACCATCGCTAGGGCACAAGAGGAGTTCCAGCACCAGCACCTCTACAGTCAGGGTCAGTAGCTGACGAGGATTGCGTAGCACCAGCAGGCTCTATTTGACTTCATCAGACCACCACCATCCGAGCAGAGCACCCTTCTTCCACCTTCGTCAACCCTAGAGACCTTTGAGGTGTTCTTTACCGCTCAATGGGGTTTCCCACCAGCTGGCCCTTCTCATTAGGTAGAGTAGTCCATTTTTCTTCTTATTACGATGCCGAAGACGACATAGTTTTAAGTTAGGGTGGCTACTTATTCTATCCTTTTATTTTGCTATTTAATTTTATGTTTTCTTTTAGAATAGGTTCATACTAGAATAAGCTTTTATTTTTTTTTTCTTTTTATCATTTTTTGGTTTTCTTAATCATACTGAATCATCTGCATTATTGTATTAAATCCTTATATATGCATGAGTGTTATTCTCTTGTTACCTTGAATCTTGATTTTGAAGAATGTTATTATCTATCCCTTGTGAGACCAAAGTCCCCATGCAAGATTGAGAAAGGTAATGTATGTTTGATGGCTTATGTTGTGGGAAGCCAATTATTGCACTTCAAATTTTGTTACTAGTACTAATAATGTGCTTGTGTTTAAGAAAATAGGAAAGAGGTAAAACCTAATTAACCAAGTTGATCCTAAATAAGTTAAACCAAGTGAAACATAAATTAGAAAATGATTTAGGCCTTCCTTAGCAGCCACAAAAAGCTTTCTCGGCCAACCTTAAATTTTTAATTGAACGATCGTAGTCACCCACTTTGAGCCTAAGCAGATTTTTCATAAAAAGTAATTTATGAGCCAATTATTTCCATCTTTTTGATAAATCTTTTTGAAAAACCCACCATACTTTAGGCCGGAACACCCAAGTTTATTATGGAAAACTCTCTTAGTTTGAAATGCATGTGTTCAACAGGGAAAAATCAAACCTCCAGAAAATCACAAAAGCAATAAAAAAGATCACCAGTTTGTGATCACCAAAAAAATTAGAAATTGTTGAAAAAGCCACTAGTTTGTGGCACCCAAAAAAAATATAATAAAGAGGTATTAGTATAATCCCCTGAAAATCAATAAAGAGCACAAAATCAATTAAGTTCTAAGAGATTATCTAGATAACATCTTGGGGTCTATGGTTTCTTAAGCTGAAGATTGGTAATGAGCTTAAAATTGACTTGTCATCATACCCACACCTAAGCCGAACATTACAAGCTTTATAAAGCCCTATTGATTCTAGTGAATGCTAACTTGTGTGAAAGATAATGCAGGAAACACATGAGGTTAAGAGGGTAACACTAATTTCCAAAATCTGAATCCACTTAATCTCATTGGGAACTTGGAACAAATATCACACATACACGGATAACCACTTTCATAACCTGAAATGCATGCAGTACTAACTCTCTTATGCAGTAAGATAAAGTAATCTAGGGATGAATTACAATGAAAAACTCGGTAACTTGATTTCTCATTCATCATAAGCAAGGACTAGTACAATTTAATACTAAGAATTGTGAGCTCAAATGTTATTTGGGTTATGTTAAAAATAATTACTGAAGTTTTAAAAATCCCTTTTGTTTGAGGGCAAACAAAGTTCAAGTTGGGGGTGTTTGATAACTCGCAAAAGTGAGTTATTTCTATGCTCTTTTTATAATATAAATTGCCCTTTTCACACACTTAATCCATCCAAAATAACTCTAAATTGGTCTTAATTCACAATAATTCGCATTAGAGCTTGTTGATGGTGTATTAAGTGTTTCAGGGAGAAAAGTAGCTAAAAATAGGTGAAATTGTGCTAACGAAAGCATCTTTCGCGCATTGGATCACAACTTGCGTGACTTGGAGCTCCAGTAAAGAAGAAAAGCTTTATAGGATCTCATCTCGCGTTCATCTCTTCTTATCTCGCGTGAAGACATTTTTCTTGAAGAGTAAGTTAACACTCTGGTACCTTATGTCACATTCACCTCACGTTCAACAACATCATCTCGCGTGAGGTGATGTACCTTCAAGAAGAAGTTAACTCTCTAGCACCTCATCTCGCACATAGCTCCTTCATCTCGCGCGAAGGGATTTGGAGTATAACACAAGGTTCCTCTCTGGAACATGAACTCGCGCGAGCTGTATATTGCTTTGGGCGAGGTAAACTCGCACCAGGCCCAAGTCCATTTCAAGAAACTATAAATAAACCTCATTCAACAAAATTTCATTATTCAGTCCTTAGATAATTTCTTAAACCTAGTTCTTAGAATCTCGATGGCTAAACCTAGACAGCAACTACTCTTCGGTTGAGATACTCTTCCAGTTCATAGACGACAACAGAATTCAACCACGAGGAAGGAGACTCTAGACTTCACTATGTATTCTCTTTCCATTATTTGTGTTGTTTCTTTTACCACTATGAACTAACTCCCTCTTTGATTGGGAGAACGATGTAACCCTAATTATCCCCTTTATATGATTCTTGATTTTATTCAGTATATGTTTGGGTGTTTTATTCTTTGTTCTTAATGCTATTTGTTAAACTGAAAAGTTGATAAATTGATAAGGTAATGCGGACTGCACTTAATCATAATTGGACTCATGAACAAAACTCCCTAAGTAATTTGGTGTTAAGTTAAGAGGTTGAATTAATCCAGGTAGACATAGGAGACGTGAGTGATTCTGAAAGAAGCAATCACAGGAGCGGACATCTAATCCGACCATGACTATATGTGAATAATTTAAAGGGAAATTATAAAAGGGGGAGGAGCAGACATCCAATCCGACCATAATTATATGTGAATAACTTAAAGGGAAATTATAAAAGGGGGATTAGTGGGAAAATTGATATCTCAATCATCTCTTTTCTTGAATTTAACTCAATCTAAATTTGTGTTATGCTCTTATAAATATATTTTATTTAATAATTTGACTATTTTGAAAAAATAAGTAAAATTGTAATCTTGGGTATCTAAGTTAAGGGTATTCCACTAGGCTACATGCTGTCTTAAGTAATCATTTTATTTAGAATTTTATTATATTTTATATTTTTAAATATTTTGAAATTACAAGCAGATGTTTAAATTTATAATAGATGGTTATTATAGGATTATATTCATTAATTTATTAATTATATTATATTTTCATATAATAATAATCATAAGTTTATAAAATTTTTAAAATGTCATTTATGTATAAATATAATATTTATTAAATTAATATATTTTATAAAACAAATAATTATAAATAGAATTTTTAAATATTTTTTAATAAATTTATAATTGTTGATTTTGATAGAAAAATATAAATATTATTATTCAATGTTAATTATATTATATTATATATAATAATAATATATTACATTTGTTTGTAATTTTTTTAATATATATACATACAAGGGTGGAGCCAGGATTTAAGTATGGGAGGGGCAAATTTTTTAAAATTTCTTTTTTCATTTTAAGTTTTTAATATTTGTTTTTTTTTCATTTTTTAGGTATATTTTCATTTCCATTTGGTCACCTTTTCTAGTAATGGGTTCAAAAATAAAATTAATTTATTATAAGGTACATAATATTCTCTTAAAAATGAATTTGTTATTTTATTTTAACTTTCTTTGTATCTTAAATGACCTTATTTTTATTGTTTATCATTTAATTAGAAATTTAAAATTACATAAATATACATTTCAGAAGGAATTAAATACTTATCCTATAAAAAATAAGATTAAATTTAAAATTTATTATTATTATTATTATTATTATTATTATTATTATTAAAACTTTATTATTATTTATTATTAAAAATTTATTATTATTAATATTAGAAAGATTAATATATTAATTATTAAACCTTTTTACTATTATTAATATTATTATATATAAAGAGAAAAAAGTTGAAGGGAAGGGCAATGGTAGATGGCGTTGAACGTTGCGCCGTCCTGTATATATAATCAATAATAATTTAGAGTTATAAAATTTAATTAAATTTGTAAATTTTTAAAATTTTTCATTATACTATTATATTTTTTGTTTTTTAGTTTTTATATATTTAATATTATATTTATAATATTATATATACTATTAATATTATATTAAACATTTACTAACTGGCAAAGAATGTTCCTGACGGGTTCTTTGGCTGCAAAACACGAATATGCCTAAGCAAGTAATAATACTGCGATAAGAATATAATGTTATTTAAGTGTGAATGGTATGACCCAAACATTAATTGTGGCGTCAAGATTCATAAGGAGTGTGAGCTTGTTGAGATTGATACGAGAAGAAGGTATGATAACTATGATCCTTTCATATTTGCACAACAAGCAACATAAGTGTATTATGCTCATTTTCTTGCAAATCGTGATAAGGCTAATTGGGTAGTCGTGATAAAAACAAAAGCAAGGAGTACAACTGATGATCATAGTATTGATGTTAATGGGATGCATATCAAGGTGATGAAATTGAAGAAATCACACCAGTCAACATTAACAATGATGAACTTCCAAGTTTAAAGGACAATCAAGGTGCACATGAAGAGATTAATGGGTCATTTATCAACCAAAACTTGAAAGATAATGAAATTGAAGAGGAAAATGACAACGATGAAGATGACTTATTAGGGAATGAACATGAATCTTATGATGATTTCTCTGATTAAACTACATTTGTAATGTGATAGTTCTCTAAATTGTTGTATGACTTATGTAGTGATATTTTTTTGCTTACTAATTTCTCTTAAAATTGCAAGTTTTGTTATGTGTACATGTTTATACTTGTTGGAGGTAATTTAATTTTGTGAATGTTCATGTTTTATAACAATGTAAATATATTACTCTTCATATTTTATTTTCTTACCAACATCTACCATAAAATGTTAATAATATACAACAAATGTTTTGTTGGTCTGAGAAAATCTGGGTAAATATACTTAAGGTTCTGGCTAGACTACATTTCAAATTATGTTTAACAATTTATTTAGGCATTGATATGTAAACATTAACTGCTGAACTCACCCTAACTTTTCTTATATCTCTCATTTTCATGTTAATGTTTTGCATATACTACATATGAATTAAACATATCAAGTTATTGGTATACAAAACTATTTTTGTTCCATGTTTGACAATAAAGATGTCAAGTGGAGGTCATGGTTCGAGGGGTAGAAGTAGCAGTAGTAGAGGTCGTGGTGGAGGTCCATCAATAACTAGACCATCTACTGCTTCCCCGAATGTTGAAGATTTTCCTCGGTTAAGTGAGCAACATAGTACACAATTTCTACATAAAGATTTCATAACTGTTGGGGATGCCCCCAAACCTGGGGAAATAGATCCATCAGATGGCAAGATGTGGATCTATCCTGATCAAGACACGTAAGTATTAATTATTTTCAATAGTTATTTTTACATATTTTACAAATGAAATTGTTTGGATGAAAAATTAATACCTATAACTTTTCTAAATTTGTAGGTTTATTCTGGTTATTCAAACAGTTATACGGATTACAAATGTCATTCGATCAAAATATGATAGACCAATTTATAATTGGATCACAACTTGATGGAGGACTATTAGATCAAGATGATTAACATCTCTAAAGTTTTGATTATTACAAGACAGACGGAAGATGACTCCTCAAAGTTGAAGTCATTCGTCTGTCTCAAGTCAAGTCATTAGACGATAGGCTAAGACGAAAACTCTTAAGACTAAAGAAGTTCATCATCTGCCAAAGAAGTGAAACAAAGAATGAGTCACTCGCGCCAAGATTTTAAATCTTAAGAAGTACTCATTAGAAGCATCCAAGATCAGTATCGGGATTCACGCTTACATATGCAACTCGAAAAGGTCCTCACCTTTTTGTCAAAGTCTCTGTACAAGTCAGAAAAAGTACTGCGCATGCTATCTAAATCCGCTACAAACGCCATCAATCACTCAAGTACTCTCTAACACCTTTTTGGACTTCACTTGGAAAACACTCAACGGCTTTCTTCTGTGTCTAACGGATATCTGAAGATTTTATCATTTAAAGACTTCACTTCTTCAAAGTTTGGTTGGCGAACACGCTTCAATATTCTATCTAACTGTGAATTCGCTCTCGTTATTTCTTGCTCTTCATTGTAAAACTCTCTCTGCGAAGAGGAAACTTTCTTTTTAAAGAACTCTTTCAAATCCACTTGTGTGGTGTTTTAGCCTGAGGAGGCTGGTTGTTCAAAGAATACCCTTGTTGTTTAGCCTACGAAGGCTGTGTTCAAAGAATATTGTTATAGCCAGAAGTGGCTGGGCGCAAATAATACTTGTAACCCTTTCATGGTTTGTAGTGAAAACTCACTTGTTACTGGGTAACTGGACGTAGTCTTGTATAGACGAACCAGTATAAAAATACTTGTGTATTTGTTTTATTAAGTGTTTGACTAACGAGGATAATCAGACTATAACGTTTGTTCATTAAAATTAACCTTTGAAGATTAACATTGTTTCGTCTAACACATTTAAACCCACCAGATGAAATGAATATTTTTTTAAGTAACACAATTCAACCCTCCTTCTTGTGTTCTATCTTTTACAGTTTTGTATTAGAGCTCAGTCTCTAAGTGTTGAGCGCTTTACAGCTGGTAGAGGAAAAGATCAAGAATAGAGTCACAAGGACCTTCGTTCTTGTCTGGAGGTCATCCATGAACAAGCCGCTGACATTCTCTGGTGATGACTATCCCTACTAGGCTGATCGGATGGAGATGTACATCAAATCCACCCAGTACAGACTATGGAACATCATAACTCAAGGAAACATCCCTATTGTCATGATGTTTGGAAGATTCCAAACAATATTGAATGGACTCACTACTCTTGACATTACATTCACCAAGGTCCAGAACAACATGAAGATATTGGATAGTCTTCCTCCTCCATGGGAAGCTATGTCGACTGTCATCTCAGTTGGGCGTGATATGAAGATATTAACTCTTGATGAGTTAATAGGAGCCTTGAGAGTACATGAGGTACTTCTGTGTAAGAGAGACAAGATCAAAGTTCAAGAGCCTATAGCTCTTCCGACTGTCAACACCATGCCGAAGGAGGAAACTCCTAAGAGGGAAAGAAAAAAGAAGCACAAAGTTTTGAAAGCTGACACCACTGAGTCTGATTCGTCTGACGGATCGTCTGATGATGAGATTTCTCTCATGGCCAGACGCTTTAAGAAGATGATGATTAAAAAGGGGAAAGGTCAATGCTTCTTGAAGAAGAAGGAAAAGAAGCTCAGAAGTCATCTGCTACGAATGCAGAAAACCTGGACACATGAGATCAGAGTGTCCAAGATTGAAGAGAAGATGGAATCCTCGCAGAGACAATGGTAAGAAAAGTCTGGTGACTTGGGAAGACCTTGATAGCGAAAGTTTAGAGGAATCCACTAAAGAAGAAGAAACCGCAAATATTTGTCTCATGGCTGGAGACTCTATCTCATCAGAGGTAATTGAATCTGAAACTTCTTCATCCTCTTCATCTGAGTATGACAGAATCAGAAGAAATTTCATACGATACACTTTTGGCTAACTCACATTTTATTGCTGAGCAATACAAAGTATGCAAAGCCAAGTTGAAACAAACTTTGGAAGAAAATGCTACTTTAAGAATTGAAAATGAGTTGCTGCAAAAGGAAGTATCAGATGAAAAATCATCTAAGTCTGAAAAGGATATTTTTATTTCTGAAATCGAAAGATTGAAGAAAGAAAATGAATCCTTACTCAAAGACTTAACGAAGTTCACTAAGGGATCCTCAATGCTAGAAAATATTTTAAAATATGGGAGGTCTCCATCTGATAAGAGTGTACTTGGTTATGTTGAAGAGTCAAACAAAAAGAAAAAAAAATTGTTCCGTCTGCTCATGAGAAGAAGAACAAAAATTACAATAAGGTTTCAAACAATTATAGAAAAGATAAAAGAACCTTAAACAAAAAGAAATCTTCTTCCACTAACAAAGGAGGACCCAAAAAGATTTGGGTACCAAAGTCACTTATTATTCCTGTTGTAGACATCCTTAATAGGAAGAGAGAGGAGTTCAAGCTGGTACCTGGACAGTGGGTGCTCACGACACATGATGGGAGACTTGTCTATGTTCCAAAATCTCAGACCAAGTAAAGGGTCTGTATCATATGGTTCAGGAAAAGGTAAAATCCTAGGTACTGGGACTATTGGTAAGACACCCAATCCTTTTATCCAAAATGTGTCTTATGTTAAAGGTCTCAACTTCAATTTGCTTAGCATAAGTTAATTTTGTGACAGTGGATATGAAGTAGCTTTTAACTCCGATGAATGTATAGTAAAAAACAAGGAGAAATCCATTCTGTTTGTTGGGAAAAGAAGGAATAATCTCTATGAGGTTTGTCTTTCTGACCTTAGTGATCAGAATGTGACATGTTTGATTTCAGCAGATGATGAACGAGATATTTGGCACAAAAAGCTTGGACATTTAAGTCTCAAGTATATTTCAAAAATTTCTAAAAAGGATCTTGTGAAAGGTTTGCCAAAAATATCTTGGAAATCCAATCATCTGTTCGAATCTTGTCAGCATTGGAAACAACTTAAAGCTTCTTTTAAATCAAAAAATATTGTTTCCACAACAAGACCACTAGAACTATTACATATTGATCTCTTTGCACCTACTCAGACTGAAAGTCTTGGAGGAAAGAGATATGGATTTGTAATTGTGGATGATTATACTAGATTCACATGGGTATACTTCCTAGCACATAAACATGAGTCATTCAGTGTCTTTGAAATATTCTGTAAACGTGTTCAAAAAGAAAAAGGAATATGTATTGCGTCTGTTAGGAGCGTTCATGGAACAAAATTTGAAAACTCTGAGTTCAATGCCTTCTATTATGAAAATGGTATTTTCCACATTTTTTCGTCTCCAAGAACTCCTTAACAAAATGGAGTTGTGGAAAGGAAAAATCATACCTTACAAGAAATGGCTAGAACTTTGTTGCATGAAAGCTCTTTTCCAAAATATTATTGGGCAAAAGCAATTAATACTTCATGTTATATTCAAAACAGAATATTGGTAAGACCAATATTGAATAAGACTCCATATGAACTATGGAAAGGAAGAAGACCCAACATTTCTTACTTCCATCCTTTTGGAAGTGAATGTTTCATCTTAAACACTAAGGATCAACTTGGCAAGTTTGATTCAAAAGTGGTCAAGGGATTCTTACTTGGATAATCCAATACGTCTAAGGCCTATAGAGTATTTAACTCTAAAATGCAAGTTGTAGAGGAATCAATTCATGTAAAATTCCAAGATAACTCAAAGGTTGATAAGGAAATATCAGACCTAGAAAATTTATTTGATAATTTGCAGATCAACCCCTCTAGTCAAAGCCCAAGTTCAAATGGTCAACCTAGATCAGATGCAAGAACTGACTCAAGGCTATAACCAACAGAAAGGTATAGATTTCACTAAACTTTCGCTCCCTGTAGCTAGATTAGAAGCCATTAGAATTCTACTTGTTTTTTCTGCTCATAAAAATATCATCCTATATCAAATGGACGTAAAAAGTGTTTTTCTAAATGGTTTTATTGAAGAAGAAGTATATGTAAAACAACCTCCTGGATTTGAGAATTCATCTTAACCAGATCATGTTCTCAAGCTGAAGAAAACATTATATTGTCTTAAACAAGCTCCTCGAGCTTGGTATGATAGACTAAGTTTTTTTCTTCTTCAAAATGGTTTTTCAAGAGGAAAGGTTGATACTACACTCTTCAAGAAAAGTGTTTCAAAAGACTTTATTATTGTCCAAATATATGTAGATGATATAGTCTTCGGAGCAACTAACGAATCCTTGTGCAAGGATTTCTCTAAGTTGATGCAGGATGAGTTCGAGATGAGCATGATGGGAGAGTTGAAGTTTTTCCTAGGACTTCAAATCAAACAGACGAAACAAGGCATATACATTCATCAACAAGAGTATACTAAGGAACTTCTAAAGAAATTCAAAATGGAAAATGCCAAACCAATGAAAACTCCTATGCATTCGTCTGGAGCCAGTCTCAACAAAGACGAATCAGGTAAGACCGTTGATCAGACGGTATATAGAGGTATGATTGGATCTCTTCTCTATCTCACTGCTAGTAGACCTGACATTATGTTTAGTGTATGTTTATGTGCAAGTTTTCAATCTGATCCTAGAGAATCACATCTACAAGCTGTTAAATGCATTTTAAGATATCTTATTTGAACCACTAATCTCTCTCTGTTTTATAAGAAAAGTAGTGATTTCAATCTAAGTGGTTATTGTGATATTGATTATGCTGGAGATAAAGTGGAGAGGAAAAGCACAAGTGATGGATGTCAATTTCTTGGCTCATCACTAATCTCTTGGTCAAGCAAGAAGCAAAACTCCATTGCACTTTCAACCACTAAAGTAAAATATATTGCTGCAGTTGGGTGTTGCTCACAACTACTTTGGGTAAAACATCAACTTGAGGATTACTCCAGGTTTGAAACCCAAATACCAGTATTTTGTGATAATACAAGTGCAATTAATCTCATTAAAAATCCTATTCAACATTCAAAAGCCAAACATAATGAAATCAAATTTCATTTTATAAGAGATTATGTTCAAAAAGGTATTTTCGATATACAGTTTGTTCAAATTGATTTTCAATGGGCTTAGACGAAACTGATCTTTACAAAAGCTTTAGACGAAACTCACTTTAATTTCATTAAAGAAAATTTGGAAATTGTTTCTTTAATTGATTAAGTTTTTCCGTCTAAGCATTTCATTTCGTCTGTACAAATTAAATGCCTTCATTGTGATATTTCACTCTCGTGTTAAGACGAAACATTGCATCTGATCAAGTTGAATCAGTCTGAGAAAATTCATCAGACGCAAGGTTATTATTTAATTAATTTAAAGTTAAGCGTGCAGGGACAACTTAAAGGCAGCATTAAATGTATCTGTCATTTATTGCACTATTCTAGGACATTGAAGAGCACGTGTTGTGAATTGTAGAAGTCAAATCAATCATTAAAAGGGCAATGATGGGGCCACGTCAAATCAGGAACGGTTTCAACTTCTTTCGTCTGACAAATTATAACCGTTTTTGTCTTTGACTATAAATACTCTCAAAGTTTACTCTTTTACTCCTTACTGCATTCTTACTATCTCTAAGTATTTTATTCACACACTTTCTCTCTTTTCAAAATTAGAACAATGGCCGCCAAGAACATCAAAGCAACCGAAGCAACCTTCTTTGCGCAAGATCTCTTCTTGCCTAGCAAGTGGGTCTCAAGGACCACCATTGAAGGCATCTCGACAGGGGTATCAAAGATGTTAATACATAATGCTTGGATGGACTTCGCTGAGATGAGAGGTCCATGGTTGATGGAGGTCTACGCGGAGTTCTAGAGCGACGCGAAGGAGTCTGATGATGGTATTGTGGGTACCATTGACAACAAGGAGTATATTGTCACAATAGAATCCATTGCTGAAGCTGGAAGTTGCAAAGCTGAAGGGCGCTTCTATAGCGCTGAATGGATGTGGTTAGAGTCTGAGGAGCATGTCGACAAGATACTCTATGGAAGGCTCGTGACCCTGAAGATCCAAAGTTTCTGAGATCTGGGAATCTCTATCCCACAGGCAGAGTCATCCACAACCTTCTCTATAACATCTTCACACCCAGAACAGGCTCACAAGACAATGTGAGTACTCGTGACAGATTCTGCATCTACTACTATCTGAGGAAAGCAAGGTTGAGTCTTCCTCATATTGTTCTTGACCATTGGATAAATGCGTTAAAGAATAGGAACATTCGTAGGAAGAGCAGTATTCCCTACGCCACTCTCTTCTCCAAAATCATCTTAAACCAAGGTTTTGATGCCACTGGTGTCGTATGGCATGATGAAGGAAAGGAGGTCAAAGGAAGCACCTTTGCCAAGATGCGTCTGAACCCTAGCTTTCTTCATTATAATAGGAGTGAAGATGAAGTTCCTCTTTCTCCTATCACCAAAGATCCTCCTCACAGAGCCTGCATCAAACGCGCCAAAACCCAAACACAAGCCCAAACACAAACTCAAACACCTATCCCTCTTCCACCTGTGATCGTATCTGAAGTACCTTTCGAGGATGTTCAAGAAGAGCCTCTTAGAAAGAAGAAGAGGACTATCAGAATAAAACACGTTGAGTCTAAGACGCAGGAGAAGGAGATATCCCCCGATGAAGATGAAGGGGTTAAGAAAACATCTAAGGGTGTATCGTCTGTAAAGATCCTTACAGACGAAAAAAAGCAAAAGAAAGCAGCTGAAGAGAAAACAAGAGCAAGAGATATTGCTCTTTAAAAGGCTGCCAAAGGCAAAGAGAAAATGAAGTAGAAGCTTGCGTCTGTGATTGTTGGAGAAACAGACGAAGCAAGGTAACTAAAAGAGGCTAAGAGGGTCTCTATGCTGCTTCAAGTTGAAAGAGAAAAAATATTTCTTGAAAGGGTTAAGGACATTGGATCGTCTGAAGCTGCGTCTACACCAACAACTTCAAAGGGCATGAATAGTGAAGAAACTGTCCAGATCCAGAAGGACAATGCTCAGTTAGCAAAGAAATTGAAGACTATACTTAATGAAGAAGCTCCAACTATGAAGGGTTCTCCACCAACACTCCAAGATGAACATAGGATAACTGTATCAGATCCTATTGTTGCGTCTCTTCTCAACGCCGCTCTTGATGAGACAATACCTGCTGCATCTGAAGAAACATCCTATCTACAGACGATGGAGATTTCGTCTGAGGTAATAATCATTGAAGATGCATGTTCTTCATCTGATGAAGAACATGTTATAAAGAAGATGGATGCACAATGGGTGAGATCTCACGCTGAGGTTATAAATCCAGAAGATCTTCCACCCAAGCACAAGTCTGACTATTCGTTCCTTAACGAATTAGTCATGAGGAGATTTGTAGAGAGTTCTTGTGCTGAAAGACCAGTCAAGCCTGATTGGATTCTTGGAGATGAGCTTGTAGATATCTCCAATAAGGGTGAATCGTCTGAGTCTGCTAAAGATGGTTACTTAGCAGATGATGAAGACTGCTTTGTAAAACACACTCCCTATATTGAGTTGAAGAACCCTTATCAGTACAGAGATAAAAAAGGATTCCAACTTGGGAGATTCGTCAACCACATCATCTATCACAAACCCCTGATGCTAGTGGACTTCAAAGAAGATCTCATCTATACCCCTGAAGAGCAACGCGAATGGATGAAACGTCTGCCTTGGGAAAAACTGGCCTCTTTAGACATCAAGGGTTTAGGAAAAATAAACAAGTACAAGGATCATCTAGCTGAGTCGGTGATTGAAGGACCAGTTCTTGGCTATGGACCCCACATTCCCTTTAGAGAAAATATCAAGTGGAAGGTTCAGCTTGAACCTAATGCCCCTGCATTTCACCATTGCAGATATGGAGATCCCAGCTCCACCATCTATGAGCCAAAAGAGTGTTGTCATTGGCATATGGACGCCATTGATTGCCATGTTCCTGTACCCTTCACAATTCCAATGAACCAAACAGAGTATGTAGGTCTAGGACATACTCTTAGAATTGTTCTTCCTTGGACAAGACCACATTGTTCAGGAATTTGTCCCCGCTACTCCATCCTCCTAAATGAATATAAAGACCCCGAAGAGTTTGCTCATACGCTTCCTGAAGATTACAACACAACATTCAGGCTGATGGCGAATGCTTATAGAGGGGAAGAAAAAGCTAGATTGACATCCTTCTATCACATTGAAAGGCGAGCAAAGAAGGAGTCGAGATATTGTCCCTTCATGATGGGATCTCAATTCTCTTCTCTCATCTCAAACGTAACCTAGTTCTTCATTGTCTTAGACCGAAAACGACCTTGCTTGGTCAAGTTTTTGGCTAAAGGGAAAGAGAAGAAGACTCTGTTTGTCCCCAGAACCTTCAAGTTTGCAAGGCACATTCCCAGGAGACTTCCGTCTGCTGCATACTCGCACCTCAAATCCATTCAAGCCAAAGCCTCAAGGCCTATCAATCCCAAGATTCAAAGGTTGATAGAAGATCATGAAACCACTTTTGCCTTTTGCTCTAGAACTTCATTTGATGAAGATTCTACAATCTGTGGTAAGGTGTATCCTAGAGAAGCTTTCGCTTATACACATCCTTCTGAGGAACATCCAGATCTTGAGCTCTCTGTTCCCAACAGAGTGTTCACTTGGCAATGGAAGAGAGACTACACTGCATATCTCACACTTCCACTTTTTACTCTGCGACCGTTGAGGACTCCAACTGTGTTCATTGAAGATGATGAATTTGTTCCCATTGTTGAAGAGCCTCAATCGCCTGTTGTGGAGAATGATGATAACGTGGAGGTTACTATTGTTGAGGGTGAAGTCGTGAACGCTGATGAGTATCACACTCTAAAGCGTAAATATGATGCATTGAAGGAGAATTGCGAGCATCTGAAGAAGAAGAACAAAGAGCTTGAGGACAATCAAGCCTCTCTCACATCTGAGATGCAACAACTGAGGGAGATCGTCATGGGACTTGTCAAACAGAAGCCTAAATCTCCTTCTTGAAGAAGCTTTTGATGATTCTCAGCCCAAGGGGGAGAATATCTTAGAAGGAAGGAAAAGGTGGTGCTAAGCTAAGGGGGAGCTTTCTTCTGAGGGGGAGTTATCCGTCTGAGGGGGAGTTAGCAAATTTTGTTTTTGCTCTGTTTTAATTTATTCTTTATTAATTTGTATAGCTTTATACATGTATTCTAAGAGCATTTGTTTTCTGTATACCTTGTAACACTGTACATGGTTTACATCACATTGATGTAACAATTCTTATAAAGAAGTATTGTTTCAGAAAACATCGTCTTGATGTAAATCTGACTTGTACTTAAAATTGTTTTTAGCTAACTCTATCTTGTGCAGATACCGTCTTGAGAAAATTTGTAATCATCAAAAAGGGGGAGATTGTTAGATCAAGATAATATCTAAAGTTTTGATTATTACAAGACATACGAAACATTTACAGACGGAACATCAACAAGCAAGGTCAGACGCAACGAGCACAAACAGAAGATGACTCCTCAAAGTTGAAGCCATTCGTTTGTCTCAAGTCAAGTCATCAGACGATAGGCTAAGACGAAAACTCTTAAGACTGAAGAAGTTCATCGTCTGTCAAAGAAGTGAAGCAAAACATGAGTCACTCGCGCCAAAATTTCAAATCTTAAGAAGTACTCATTAGAAGCATCGAAGATCAGTATGCGGATTCGCGCTTACATATGCAACTCGAAAAGGTCCTCACCTTTTTGTCAAAGTCTCTGTACAAGTCAGAAAAAGTACTGAGCACGCTATCTAAATTCGCTGCACACGCCATCAATCACTCAAGTACTCTCTGACACCTTTTTGGACTTCGCTTGGAAAACACTCAACGGCTTTCTTCTGTGTCTAACGGATATCTGAAGATTTTGCCTATTTAAAGACTTCGCTTCTTCAAAGTTCAGTTGGCGAACACGCTTCAATATTCTATCTAACTGTGAATTCGCTCTCGTTATTTCTTGCTCTTCATTGTAAAACCCTCTTTGCGAAGAGGAAACTTTCTATTTAAAGAACTCTTTCAAATCCACTTGTGTGGTGTTTTAGCCTGAGGAGGCTGGTTGTTCAAAGAATACCCTTGTTGTTTAGCTTGCGAAGGCTGTGTTCAAAGAATATCGTGTTATAGCCAGAAGTGGCTGGGCGCAAATAATACTTGTAACCCTTTCACGGTTTATAGTGAAGACTCAGTTGTTACTGGGTAACTGGACGTAGTCTTGTATAGACGAACCAATATAAAAATACTTGTGTGTTTGTTTTATTAAGTGTTTGACTAACAGGGATAATCAAAATATAACGTCTGTTCATTAAAATCAACCTTTGAAGATTAACATTGTTTCGTTTGAACACATTTTTTTAAGTAACACAATTCAACCCCCTCCTTGTGTTCTATCTTTTACAAGGACCATCCATGGAAAGAGCCTTACTAGAAGATAGACAAGAAGCATGGTGGAGAGGGAGCTCTTGAAGATTGAAAGAAACCATTGAAGACATGCCTAAATAGAAAAGTCTTGTAATCTTTTAGATATAGCTCTTTTGTGTTTCCTTTTCTTGGTTGAGGTACCTTTATTAGAGAGAAATTAAGAAAAGAAGCTTAGAGTGAAGAGAAAAGGAAATGGACCTTAAACTTACTTTAATCCTTTCGGATCCAAAAAGGTAGGGTTTAGGGTATTGGGCTTCATGACCTACTCACACCTAAACCCAAAGGTCCAAGGCCCATTTCCCATTCTCCACTTAGAAGACTTCCTCCTAATTTCTCATCTATAAAAGGAGACTCAATCCTACCTCATGTAAATTTTGTTTTTGATGGAATGAAACAAGCATAAGTGCTTTTACCTTAAGAGAAAGTCTCTTATAAAGGTTGCCTGAGTCTTATCAAAGTTCTAACACTTTGTGACGATTCTTCATTTGGGACTTATTGGTTCTCCATGGCATCCATCATCTCTAATCTCCTCCATCTTTTTCAATTTCTTTCTTCTCTATTGTTTTACTAACCTTGGTTCTAATCTTGTTTCTAGTTGTCTTTGGCTTTGAGAATAAGTGGAGACTTCTTGGAGTATGAAGATCGGGAAAACCTATGAAGCCTAGAGTTGAGCTTGTAACAAGTGGTATCAAGAACCTACTCTTCTTCAAAGAAAAATATCCACCTTGGGTTAGAAATTTTTTTTCTTTTACATTGATCTTGCATTATTGTTTTTCATAATTCTTACTTTGGTTCATGCATTTTCCTTTACTTTGTCATCAAATCTTTTTCTCCTTGGTATTGTGTGTCATAACCGTGACATTGGATTTTTTCTACATAGCATGCATCTTGAAGTTTTCCTATAAATAAACCATCTTAGACATTTTAATTCATAGTTTTCTTTAGCACATTTTTGCCTACACAAACCGTGACACACTTGGCACCAATAGCCTTGGGTTTCTTGCTACTTTTTCTTCTTTTTGGATCACTTGTTGCTGCCACCTAGAGAGACTCTTGGAGAGGAATTGATAAAC
The DNA here is from genome assembly GCA_026586105.1 of Hylodesmum podocarpum. Lineage (NCBI taxonomy): Eukaryota > Viridiplantae > Streptophyta > Magnoliopsida > Fabales > Fabaceae > Hylodesmum > Hylodesmum podocarpum. The sequence continues at coordinate 11,297 of JALJEV010001412.1, read as the reverse complement.
ACCAAGTTTCTTGGATAATTGCTGTACAAGTTCGGCTGCATGAACAAGAAACCTTGCTGTCCACGCATGAGTCTTGGAGAGATTTTGATAATCATCATCGTTTTTGAAGTTTCAAGTACCTATACACATTACCTTGTGAATCTTGTAAGAATTCTTGCTTAAATCTTAGCCTAAATACAAGTCTCATATCTGCAACTAACCTAAAAGAAACCGCTGCACTTTTGAATTTGCATGCCTTATTCTTGTTCACCTTGCTGCACACACTTCTTGATCAAATCTAGCTGCATATTTTTGTTCTTTTTTTTTTTTTTTTCTTTTTCCCTGCACTTCACGCATGTTTTCTGCTGCACATGGATCCAGCCCTTGCATTGTAAGCTTGCTGCATCTTTGTTCTTTGTCTTGCTGCTGCATGGTGAATTCTACTGCATAATAAAATTCTCATTCCTGCACCTTGAATCTGCATGCCATATTCATTATTCTCATTGCTGCACATTGGATCTTGCAATTGTTCTTTCATTATTCTTGCTGTCAAGTTCAATTCTGCATCCTTTTCTACTGCACTTGAATATTGCTTGCTGTTTCACCAACCAATTCTGCTACTGCCATACAAATCTTGGCCAATCGTGCATGAATTCTGTAGCCACATCATAAAAACAAAATTCGGCTACATAGGTAAATTCAAATTCTGAAAAATCTTTCTTTTACATTCTGCTGTTATCACCTTCGATTGAACTTGCTTTGCATCAATTTTTAAATTTCTGCTGCATCAATTCGCTGCATGTGTGACCATTTCGCTGCATGCATCTTGAAACAATTTACTGCAATTTTTTTTTCTGCTGACACCACTGCTTTTTCTATTAAAATTGCTGTCACGGTTCTCTTCTTTTTCTGTATTTTTGGTGAAATTTGTTTTATTGCTGTTGCATATGAGATTCTGTTGCATGCCATATCATTGCCACCTGTTGCACTTGTCTTGGACTGCCGTTTGACATCACACTCTGCATGAATTCTTGTTACTACATCATATTATGAATTCAGCTGCATATTAGAATTTCAATTTTGCATTTTTCCTTCTACTGCATGCTGTCACCTGCCTTCTTGTTCATTCTTGCTGCTGCATATGAGAATCCACTGCATGCGTTCTGTTTTGGTCCAACCGTTCTGTTCTTCTTGCTGAAATCTTTTAGATTTTACAAGCATCCTTGCTCTTGCACTTGGCACATGAAGTTTTCTCTGCTGTCATGAATTCCCTTTCATAATTCTAGTTTCTTTTTTTTCTGATGCATGGTCACGTATGATTCTGCTACAATATCACATGTTGAACGTTTGGATTGATTGAATAGCCTGCTGCATTTCCTATTTAAACCACTGCTGTTACGTTTTTACTCTGCTGCATATGCAAGCATGGCATAAACATCACTCACAATTTCATGTTCTTGCTGGATTTTTCATTTTTCTGCAAATTCTGCTGCTGCTGTCATATTGCCTCAAACGACAAGCTGTTTGCTGCATTTTGTTGGTTTCGGTTTCAATAATTAAGTAGCTTGCTGCATGTGAATTGATTACACACTGTTACTGCACATATCCTAGTTAGTTTTAGTTCACTTCATTGCTGTTTTGGACCCTTGTGCAAACCAAATCTGCTGCTTCTTTTTACTGCATAATTGTGTGAATTGCTGCAACTTTCTGCACCATCAATTACAGCACTTGGTTATCTTAATACATGTGACTTACTGCTGTCTATCACATGTGAATCTGCTGCATAATCCCATTTTTGCTGCTACAATTGATTACATAAAATTCTTGCTGTTTTGGGAAAAGAACATTAAACTAGGCAATACATTCTAGGATCACTTAAGTTCAAATGTGCATACATGTTATAAACTTCCAAGTGAATTTGTGAATTGTTTTGGACCGAATTACTTGCTGCATTTCCTGCATTCTTCTTGATAATAAGTGCAGGTTTTGTTCTCCAAGTGAACCAAAAGAGAGGCTACCAAAGGAATTAAGAAGGAGGGAGACTAAAGCATAAAAACTACACTTTGGAATAACTTTGGAATAACCTCACTTTGCTAGTTCTGGAATTTTGGACAGGTTTAGAACTTTGGAAACAAAGTAGGAATCAAGTGTGCAAAGGAAGGAACAAGGAGGATATAACATCTCTACTTGCATACAAGAGTTTTTAGCCTTGGAATTGCTTCTTTCTAGCACATAGTTGCTTGTAATTTTCTTTTATTCTTTGTAATTGAACTTTGAACATTTCATCCGGTTTGCTTGCTGCACCAAAGTGAAATCACGCCATAGATATCAATTTCAAAAGGACATTAACTTGCTCAAGGTTTCGGATTCGAGCAAAGCGACTAGGATCTCTTAATTCTTCCATATTTGCCTATTACATGCTTGCATGCTTTAGCTTTAATAGGTTGTTATACATCAAATTAGGTTGCTTATCCATAATTGCTTTCTATTATATCTCTTAGTAGCTTAAATTCTAGCTTGCTATTATCTTTTTTTAACTTGCAAACTAATCTCTCTTTGAGTTATGCTGAGTTTTTCTTAGTGATATCATGGATAGCCCACCTAGCATTGGTGATGACCTGTCTCCTAAAGCCAAGAGGATGTTGGATCTAGTACAACACATGATCACACATAGCTTGGATGAGTATGATAAAAGGAGAGAAGGAGAAAGAAGAGCTAAGGAAGAAAATAATAAGACTCATGGGAGGGAATATAGAAAGAGAAAAGAAAGAAGGTTGCTAGAAGAAAATGAAAGAAATTATAACGAGTATTGGAGAAGGAAAAAAGATAAATGAATAAAAGAATTGAGAGCCAAAGAAATTAAAGAATTGGAGTTGATGGAAAAACAAATGAGGGAGAAAAGTGATTCCTTACTTGGTCATACTAACCCTTCATTTGATTTTTTTGATTCTTATTTGGAAAATATTTTAGGTATGGTTCCAAAAGATGACTACCAAGAAGAAATTGAAAATCGCTTGTGTAAAGATGTAGAAGGAAGGACACTTGAAGACCTATGTGAAGTTTCTTGTGACCAACGTTGCAAACAACCTATTGTCTTGGTGCCTAGTGAAGAGTTGTTCCTAATAGAGTCTTGGAATAAACAATGTACTTAAAACAAATTTATCTTTAATAAATCTCAACTCACTAGCAATTATAATAATTAAAATTATCTAAATTACTAACACAGTACATTAAGGCTAACTACAAAAATTATGTACTACCTAAATTTAATTTTTCTAAATAAAATCTAACTAACTAACAATTACAATAATTAAAATTAACTTATTTATTAACAACGTAAATTAAATATAATTAAAAAAATAAACTATATACTTAAAATTAATTTTTATAAATATATAATTATCTAACTATCTAACAATTATAATAATTATAATAACTATCTAAATATATTATTAACTAATTAACTTAAATTTAAGCGTACTAAAATAAATCAACTAAGTTTCTAAAATTAATTTCTCTAGATAACTAATAAACTAACTAACAATTGTCATACTTAAAATTAACTAAGTTATTAACAATTACAAATAAATTATACAATTTAAAATATTAATAATAACATGCAATATATTAAATAAAACATAAAAAATAAAAAACTTTAAATACCTTCATGTGCCTAATCTTGCAAACATAATAAAATCCTGCTTCTGGAAGAAATTCAAATATAACATAGGAATATTTGTCTCTCCCACGTATAAAAGAATTGATCGACGTAATTTTAACTTTCTAGTTTCCCCCCATTCCACACATGCTGCGAAATGTGGGATTTTTGAAGACATAATACATTTTCCTCAATCGGACCACACTCTATTCTCATACCGGTTAAAGATGAGGAAGCCATTTTTTTTATAGAAGACAAGAAACAATACAGAAATAAGACAAGAGGAATAAACTAAAGATGGAGACAAGATGGAGGCAAGCAAATACGAAAGAGCAGTGAAGAAGTAAAAAAACAATTTTTACTTTGTCCACTCCTTATATACTGGTCCCAAGGAGGGAAATATTTGAAACTGAAGTCGACATTTGCAATTCAACTCCACTAGGGCCAATTAAATTTGGCCATTTGTTAACTCCCTAGCTGAAGACGAATTTTGCAGTTCAACTCCATGTGTTAACTCCCCAGCTGAAGACGAATTTTGCAGTTCAACTCCACCAAGGCCAATAAGATTTTACAACGTGTAACCTCCTTGCTGAAGACCAAATTTTAAGTTCAACTTCACCTTGGACCAATCAAATTTTGCCATGTGTCTCACTCCTGTTGAAACAAATTTTGAAGCTTGACTTCTCTTTGCCCAATTAGAACTTGCCACATGTCAGCACAAGATTGAAGACGAACTTTCAGATTCGACTTCTACTATGTTGTCAAGCAACCTCTACAAATTAGCCACCTCTTTACCCCACAACAACTCCCTTAGACATATGTCATTATTATGTGAAGACGAAAAAATTAATTCATCTCCTTTATAAAATGAAATCGATGAATATTTTTGTCTTAAAAAATAATCTTTCCTTGAGAAATAGTTTCAAACTTATTCTACCTAGGAAATAAGTTTCTGAAATTGTCCCGATAGGACTTTTATTCAAAATTTGAATTAAAAAGATTTATTAGTTGTGAGATGTGTCATAAGATATTGAAAATATAATTATATATTTTTAATATAACATAATCTATTTTAAAATATGATGATATTATGATGAAGTTAATTTTAATTTTTAGTGTGTATTTTTAAAAGATATTATCAATCATGATGATATGAAAAATAATAAATAAAAAAATCTAACAAATTATATTATTCTCAATAATATAAACTATTTTGAAGATAGAAACAAAAGAGTTATTTTTGGATGAAAAAAGAGAAATTATTAGTTCTAGAAAAAGTTATTCTAAATAAAAAAATAGAATTAACATGTATATCACATGGATATATAAATAGATCATACATATTTATTATCTATCTTTTATATAATATTAATATTTTTTTAAGAAAAAAATAAAACCTCTGAAATCCTACAAAGTACAAGTGTCATGTATGATTAAGTACAAGTGTCATGTATGATTAAGTTCACTGTCTACAAAGTACCATTGGAAGATGGGTTTCTTAATAAAAAGAAATAAAAAAATGCAAGAAGGAATGATGGATAGGCGTCCAGGATGGAGATGCAGTGTTAGAAGTGATGGTATGAAAAATAACATTAAATGGGTTAATCTAGTGAAAATTTTAAAATATTTTCTTGATTGACGCAAGAATTTCTAAGATAAAATATATAGTTATTATTAGGGGTGGATATACGGGTGAAAGTCCATGGGTCAGCCCGCGGATCCCGCGACCCGCGCGGATTTGGACCACCATTTTCATAAAAATTTAGTGGTATAGTCCATAAAAGCCCGCCCCGCGCAATCCGCGGGTTTTGCGGGTCAAACCCGCGGGGTCCGCGGGGCGACCCGCAAATCCGCACTATTTAAAGGGTTTCAAATTGAATACCTAATTTTACTTCCTGCCTCCGCTAAACCGCACTATTTAAAGGGTTTAAAATTGAAACCCTAATTTTACTTCCCGCCTCTCAATCTTTTCACACGTCTCACCCTCCCAAAGGAAGACGAAGATGTGGTGATGGAAAATGATCAAGCTTCAGAATCATTTGTTGTTGGAGATAATTAAAAGTTTATGTTATTGACTTATTTAGAATTTAAATTTGTTATTGGAGATAATAGTAGATTTATGTTGTTGACTTATTTTATTAAGAATTTAAGAGCAAAAATATAACAATTTTTTAGCATTTTTTTTAAATTCCAAATTTAGCATTATTTTTAATTTTTTAACTAGGTCCGCGGGTTGGCCCATTTGGCCCGTAGGGCCCACGGATTGGGGGCGGACCACCAAGTTAGATTTATTTACCATTGCGGGGCGAGACGGCGGACTAAGCTTGCTCTTAAAGGCTTGTATAAAGGGCCTTATGCGGGGCGGGTTGGCCCGCTTACCCACCCCTAATCATTATAACTATCAATTATTATAAATATAAAGTATATAATTTTTTATTTTAATCCTAAGTTAAGTAGATTTTTTTATTTTAATTCTTGAAAAATATTTCAAAAATATCTGATATAAAATTTTGTGAGTGATTTTAAAGCTTACAGGAACTATTAAAAATACGTGTTGACATGTGAATTGTCATATTATATATTTAATTATATATTTATCTTATTTCATTTGTTTTATAATTCAATCAGAATTACATGTTATTATATTTAATCTTTTCTGTTAATGATAGTAGTTAATGTGTTATATTGTCTAAGTTGATATAAAATTATTATTAAATCAAATTTGTTTAGTTAATAGTTATGGATAAAAATATAAATTTTTAATAAAAATAAAAATATGAACTTAAAATTGAATAAAACTTTAAGATTTTTGGAGTAGTTGGATAGATTGAGTAATTTTTCATGTGAATGTTGCATTTTAGATGATGCTCTAGTTAAACTAATGAAGTAATAATTGGACTTCACAAGATAAGTATTAGTTTCATTTATTACTTTTAAATATATAGACTCTGATTAAAATATTATTTTATGTCAAGCCTTGTCGAGCAAAGCTCGAGTTTTAACAAATATAAAGAAGTCAACTGTATGTATATTAAAATATGAGTCTTAAAAGAGTCAAGGAGAATGTTTTCTAACACATAGATTTGTTGCAGAAAGAAGTACACTTTTTTGTACGAAATTTTGGGACTATGAAAACTACTTTCTACTCTCATGTTAACAAACCAAAAATGTATTTAGTGCAAAAGAACATTGGACACACTTTCATCAATAGGAGTGAAGATTTTAAGTTGTTGAGTCTAATGACTATTTCAAATCTTCCATCCATATAAAGGATGGAGAAAGAATAATTGAAGTTGACAAGAATCCTCTGACAAAAGACACGAAACCTCTAATAAATTCACTCTATATAACTTCATTAGTTTTTGCTTACAAAATTTTTTTGTCTATACTCTTTGCGGTATATCTTTCTCTGCGTAGAAGTTGAACTTTTCTATGTTAGACACCTTTTCATGTAGATCTACCTTTAGTGACGGTTAACCTAAAGAGCCTGAGATCAAACAATACTTGTTGTAGCTTGAAGAGGTTGTGCCCAAATAATACTTGGAGTTGTTGTTAGTGTGAAGGGACTGAGTTTAAATAATATTTGAGTTTTGTTAGGCTGAAGTGGCTATGTCCAAATAATACTTAAGTTAGCTAAAAGTGATTAGGATCAAATAATACTTGTACTCACTCAATAACAGTGAAATCTTAGTAGTTGCTAGGATCAAATAATACTTCTACTCACTCAATAATAGTAAAATCTTAGTACTTGCAATTGGGCGTAGTCTTACTAAGACGAACCAATATAAAAATTATTTGTATTTTTTCTTTACTTTAGTATTTATTGACTAATTGGGGTTGCATTCTTTTTCTTATCTCTATTTGAATAATATTTTAATTTGTCAGATAAAAACAATATTAGAAGTTTTACCAGACTCATCCTTCGTCTTAAATAATGACTTGCGAAAAAGTTTTAAAAACACAATTCAACTACTTCCTTGTGTTTTTGCATTTATAATTATGTAACATATATTCATAAAATAGTTAAAATGAATAAAAAACTTTCAACAATATTTTTGAATTTTTTTTCTTTATCTATCATTTAAAACTTAAATAACTATTTATCCTAAAATTATTATTCTATAGATAAAAGATATTTTCTTATAATGAAAAATTTGGTAAATTATGGACAACTCTAAATTAAATCATTATCAAATAGACGTATATGTACAACAATATGCAAGATATAAAGTCACTCATTATTAAGTCAAATTTGTTTAAAGATAAACCATAACCATCAGTTTTAATAATTACATATGATTAAAATAAAAATTTTATTTGATATGTACAAGACGAAGTCTGCATTTGTCAAATAGGCGAATAAAGTCAAACAAATTAATGAGTCATCACACGAAGTATCACTACATCAAGATAAGCGTTGTTCTCAACTACTACTTATATATGAACAAACTCACTAATGAGAAGTTCATTGTCATGTCAAGTACGAGGAAGCTAACTACTAATTCTAAAAAGACGAGTCAAATCAGAAAAAAAGGAAATTATTGACACAAATATTTATTATAGAAAGAAAGATACATTTTCCTGAAACTTGTCATCTCTAATAAGATAGTTCATGCATATGCATTTAATGCATATGAATGTACTACACGCTTGTAATGGATGGATTAAAGATGTTGAAGTTGTTGAGTCTAACAACTATTCCAAGTTCTGCATCTATATAAAGGGTAGAGATTTAAGATTTGAAGTAAAGATTATTCTGAAAAATTCAAAACTCTTGCAATTTAGAAACTCAAATCTCTCTTGTAAAGAGTTTTTTATGTTCTTCACTGTATATCTCTTTATTTGTAGAGGTCGATCTTTGTTAAATAAAAACCATTGTAATTCATTTATCTTTAATGGTAGGTGTTAGCCTAAAGAGGTTGTGTCCAAATAATAATTGGGTTAAATTAGTCTGAAGAGACTATGTCCAAATAATACTTGGGTAAGCCAGAAGCAACTAGGGCCAAATATTATTTCACTCAGTAATAATGAAATCTTAGTTTTTGCTAAAATATTAGATGTATTTTTCTTAAGACAAATTAATATAAATCTTTGTGTGTTCATTTTAGTACTTTATTGCTTATTATTAACTGTGGTTGCATTATAAATTATTTCATCTGAAGATAATTTAATTCATCTAATAAAAAACTTGCATTTGAATTCTATCAGACTCATCTTAAACAAAATTTAAAAAGCTTGCAAAAATTTTTGTAATACATAATTCAATCCCCCTTCTTTGAATCCTAATTCTGCAAGTCTATCCAATGTTCCATGAAGTTTGGTCTTGAGAAGCTAAGAATGGGCAAAGTTAGTGAGGCTTCCATGGAAGACTTACATCAGAACATCAAAGATAAATTGCTTTTTATCCTTTTGCAGTAGTTATGCATTCAACCCTTAGTGGCTGAATCCTGATACAAAACCATAAAGACAAATACAGAAGAAATACAAAATGGAAAAGACTAGAGATAAATGAGTGTCATGCTGTGTAATAAGCTGAAGGTAAAATCACTACATGGAGAATGCACCATGATAAGACTCAAGAAGGTTCATACAAGAAACCTAGAAGAGAATCCTCTCTTTTAGCAAAATGCTTTCATTCATAAAACTGTCAAAAAGTGTTTAACATTTAGAATTTTTAGTACTTACACTAAGGAAGATGGTGCCAAGCTTGAGTGAATCTGGATTGCATGCTAATCCTTGCATTAGAGTTGAATTAACACATGGCAAGCACACATTGAAAATCAAGAAAGGAAAACAAGTGTCACAAGTATACCAAGTCTTCAAGTAATCGGGTTCCTTTCTTACCCTAAGTTATTTTCGTTTCCCATAATGTAACACCTCAATTTCTACCAACCTACATTCTTATTTCAACTTTGTAACACCTTAATTTCTACTAATATATGTCCTAATTTCTCTATAGTTCGCGGAAAAATAATTACACCACTAAATTGGAAACCCAATTTTATTCACAAAGCAAATTGTGAAATATTTCTTCAACCATTCGAACTCAAAAAGATAAATTTGTAATATCTCTGGTAGCAGTGTGAACTAACATAAAATACCAAAATCTTAATTTACAACATTAATGGTAACAAAATCAAACACCAAGAAAAAAACAATACAAGTCAATTCTTTAACATAACGAAGTCTTAGTCCGAAAGCTTCCTAACCAAGGTTCTTCCACCTCCCACCTACTATCCATCTGCTCGCCTATTCAAGGGGTCATCACAGGTGTCAAGCCACAGACACACAATAAGGGTTAGTTCACATATTAGAGATAATAAAAAAAGACTACAAAGATAGTATAATACATCAAAATTTAAAGGGATACAAAGGACATGTCATTCACCATATATTAAAACTAACCATTCTATGCAACTCAGCATGATGCATGCAACTCACATCTCACTCTCATGCCATGTGGTACCATAAAAAACATTGAGCGATTTCTAGGAGTGCATGTCACCTCTGACACTCTCATAGAAATACTAGACAGTTATAGTCAGGGTAACCAATATTGCTATAGGAGTCACTTCCCACTCATGGTGATCGGCCATAGTGAAAGCTTTCCCCACCACGAATACCCTCCAAGTCCTAGGTCATTATATCGACCCGTTAGAGACCAACCATCCTAGTTTCATTCATCCTCACTTTTCAAAAACATTTTCAATCATCTAGAATTCATGATAATCCTCATCGCTTTTTCCAAAATCTCATATACACAAGTATATCCACTAGGGACAACCTCACTGCTCCCTCGTAGCAGCAGACATCCATCCCTTTCATCACAAATACAATCTACTTACAGTCGATTATCATGATCCTAGTGACTTATCAATGCAATATGTCTCATCATATAACCTCTCAATCCACTCCCATTATTTCACCATAATGGAATATTTCATCTCACCACACCAACCAAATCACGATACATAAACAACACACATAAAATGATGTAAGTGGAGTAACAAAAGAATAGAATGGAAGAGAATCACAACAACATAATAATTGGTGGAATTCTACACTGAACACACAAAAAATTACTTAACAAGAATCTCATTCAACCAATAACAATAACAATATACCAATCCAATTCAGGAAATAATGACACAATTAGTATCATCAACAAGGTTAACATATTTTAGAACTTATAACTATGATAATTTGTATTGAATTTGTATGTTTTTTTATTATATATTAAATTATAAAACTTCATAAGTTACATATGATTTATAAATGTTTGTAATATGATCACAATTGATAAACGAACAATTGAACACACCTTTTGAATGTAAATGTTGATGCATAGCATTTTGAGTGTAAAAAAATAAGTACACAAATTAGTTTTATATAAAAAATTAATTTCTTTTATTTTCTTTTTTGTATATCCCGTCTGGATTCATAGAAAGATTAAATGATAACCTCAACTTACACTAGCTTAAAATTTCGAGGTATATATATAACTATATCAAGAATGATTCTATAAACGAATTTATCATATAAAGTTGTCCTGAAACCACCGCTTTATCATCAATAGAAACATTTTTTTAAAAAATTTTGTTACATATCATGATATTACGAATACATAGAAAATATTACAATATTTGGTGAAAATAAAGAC